>JBBMKC010221217.1:0-12210 GCA_037834085.1 Bipalium vagum
TATATATATATATATATATATATATATATATACAGATGTGTGATATCGACCTTGATTGATTTAGGAATATTTTATTAATTATATTTAATATTTAAGAAAAATCCTCTCACTCTTAGGCTCAGAGGTCCTCGATTAAAGAAGAAAATTATATCTCACCGCCCTACTTAGCGTGTGAAATATAAACAATAAAAAGAAAAAGGTAGAAGGAGTGGAAAATAAAAAATTATACAATCTTCAGGTCCTGGCCTGAGTATTTATTTATTTATTATAGACAAACGGTGTCTTGTCTAACAAGACACGCCTGTTTAATTATGTGAAATTAGAAATTTTAATTATTTTAATTTTTATTGAGAATCGACCTAGTCTTGAGAACCTTTGGTTTCAAGCTAGTTATTATTATAATTATTATTGAATTTTTATTTTTATAATAAACTTTGTTCCACAAGTGTAATAAGTTGTGATAAATAATATTATAATTTATTATTATTATATATAAAAACTATGTTACACTATTGTAACAAGTTATTAAATAAAACCAAAAAATTACTTTTCAAAAAATCTCTTAAAAACATGAACCAAATTTTATTTTATCAATATATTTTCTTTATTTTTTGTTCCTTCGGACCACTTTATATAGCTCTGCATTGGTTGCGTAGGTTCTCCTTTTCTTCTGGCCACCACGGAATAGATTGTGTAGGGTATTTGAATTCGCGGTACAAATGGAGTAGTTTTAACTACTGAACTGATTTTTAGTTTTGATACGTTTGATATGAGTTGGCTTTATTGTGCGCTGTTTTCGCAGATATTTGTAGGCTGCTTGGTAGATTTTGCTTTGTAAACTTGGAATTATAGTCCTGCGAACTTGCTTATTACCGTTTTTCTTATTTCTCTTTTTGTCTGATTTCTATGCTTTTCCGCTTCCTTTTTATACTGTTCTTTTTATCTTCTTTTCTGTAAATAGTAACTTCCTTTTTCTTATTACAATTCTACTGTCTCTTCTTATTTCTATTTTTATTATTCCTTTAATTCTTAATATAAAATTTTTACTTATTTTTTATTATTAGTAACTTTATGTTACTTTATTATAAATCTTATTTAAATTTTCCAATATTTTACTTAATTTATAAATAAATAAATGATACAACCGTTAATAATAAAATATATATTATTCTACTATTACAAATAAATAAAACAACTGTTAATAATAATTTATACATATTATTCCGCATAATATTTCATATTACTTATATATACATTATCTTATTATCTACGCAAATAATATAAAGATACAAACATTATTTAGCATGATATTTCATTCTTTTTATATATTATTTATTATTGCTTAATTATCATGTTATTATTTATTTTTCAATTAAGATCAATCAAGGACGATTTACAATTTTCTTTTAATACATATATTTTTATAACTAAAAACTTTACACTGAGAATATCAAATCAAAATACATTAGTCAAATCAAAGAAATCATGAAATACATATTTAAAGTTTTGTTCGAAAGGAGTAATGATCACACAATGTAATGTAAGGAATACGGATCAAGGATCACTAATGATAATCAGTCTTTGGCTTTGGCTTGCATTGGCTACTCAGATAGTCATCTTGAATTGTTGGGATTGCCGGACTTTGAATTGCTTGATTTGACTGAGGTCTCCACACTTAGGTTGATTTTGGCTTTTCGATGATAGATTCAGAGTATTAATAATCCTAATAGAAAATTGAAGCCATAATCTATTTTAAAGAAAATTTTTATAAAGTTAATTTTTTGAGTCTAAGTCGCAAATTAAACAAATAAACTAGATTCAAAAATTAAAAAAATAATTGTTTGCTTTTTATTAACAAAAGGATTAAAAAATAGTTGTATTAAGTTAGAAGAATGGAAATTTTTTTGAAAAATTTAGGAGTCACAAATGGAACTCCTAAGTATAAATAAGTATTCTGCTCGCCTCTCTTTGGGATAATCTCATCATATAATTTTAGATCTATTCTATTTTCTAGCTTATCCGTGAAATAACCACACTTAGGTGGTCTGAATGTTCAATGAATTTTAGTCATCAAATTGATGAGGTTATCTAAAAATGATTTAATTTGTTTAGGGTCGGTACCAAAGACAATTAAATCATCTGCATATGCTAAGATAGTAAATTTAAAATTATTTACAGTCAGCGCATGTTCTATGGAAGCAATTTTTCGAAGCAGGGGTTCTACAGAATTCTCTGTAGAGTGAGACAGAAAAGAATCATAGAAAGTGGACAGTCTTGTCGAACTCCACATAAGATATTTATTTCAGGTAAGAAAAGAGTATGACATTGATACGTGGTTTTAACTTCTTTATAGAGTAATTTAATAAGAATAATGGTTTCAGAGGAACATTCCATATTACTAAGAGTCAGCCAGATAAGCTTATGAGGAATAAGATCGAGCCAGCAAATATGTAGTTCAAGACCGTCTAGTTTAATTCTTTCCGAAAGGCTTACCAAGCAAGAATTGTGCTCCTGAAAGGAGAGCTTTTGGTTTTGTGATAAGAGGCTTGATTTTTGGATCCATTTATGAAAGTGTTTATTAAAAATAACAGTAAAAAATCTTTAGCTGGTTTAGAGGATAATGATGGGTCTCAATGAAGAGATAAGGTAGAATTGATTGTTTTTCTGTGATTTTAAGATTAAAGAAACTCTATTTTTTCACTGAGCTGGAATTATCTTATAATGAATGATAAGATTAAATATTTTTATGAGTTAATCACGATTTGGATCAATATTTTTCCAATCGTTGAAAGAGAGTTTGATTTTTAAAAATGCTGTTTCTAATTCAGTCATGGAGATTGAAAGATTATTCATAGAGGTCTCAAAGTAAGGGAAGTTATTCAGTTTGGTAAGACAAGATTTGTTAATTAGTTTTGGGACGGGTTAAGAGAAGAACGCAATAATATTATCGAGAGTTGAAAAGGGTTTTGGAGACCTCGAAAATATAGAAGAGATCGGGATTTTGCTCATATTTATTTCTAAGCTTAAATATTGAGTCATTTTTATTATTTAAGTACCTTTATGGTTTTTTGAAATCTATCAGGATATAAATTATTAATTCTTCTTTGTCCATCATTTAATAGTTCACTAATATTTGGGTTTTTATAATTAATATTTCAATTAAGAGAGGATACATTAAAATGGAACCAGATTTAGATTTATTGTTTTTATTATTAATATAATTATTTGTATTATGATTAATTTTTAAGCTAATTATATTTTTTAATACATTATTATTTTCAGTTTGCATATTTGGCAGGACTGGGGCCATAGAATGTCAATTTCAAAAAGAATAATCTATTGCATATCTACATATAAACAGTCCATAGTCTGTATTTGTATTTTGGAGTGGGAGATTTTCAATGAAAAAGAGAATTTATCAGTGGGCTAAGGTATTAAGACCATTACTCTATTTACTAGGTTATGAAAAAAATTCTGATTATGGGTTAAATTAGGAGAAGAGAGGTCTAAAAGAAATGATTGGCCTCTCTCCTTATCGGCGACATAAAAAATTCAATGTTGACCATTTAAGTGAATTTTCCAGTCAGCCAGTGAGGTAGTTGGGAATAGGAAAATAGTTTATAGAATTGGTCGTGAAGGTTTTGGGCAAGGGACATTAGAGGACCAGCTCTTATAAATATGATTTTAGCAGAGTCAAGGGTTTTGGTCCTGATGTAGGTTTCGATGGCCAGTACAGAGAGTTAGTTGCTTTCAATGTCATCTTTCGATACAGGAATATCAACGAGATTTTGTATGGACGGAATTGGTGAAGAGATTTGCCAATGGGAGGTTATGTGAGCATAGAATAATAGTTTGGTAAGCATTAGACCACATAAGTTAAGAGAGGTGGAAAACTTATTTAGCTCCATATTGTGTTTTTTTATAAAGAATGAGCAATTGGGGCAGAAAATGATTTATGGATCAGACATGACTGTTCACATTTATTGCATTTTATCTCATCAAGAGAAATAGCAGTGTAGAGAATAGCTTCTGAATTGACACTACCATAAAGATTTATATTGTCGATAGAGAGATCAAGGAGAGGATTAGAGCTGATAGTAGCACCAGTTTCATTATTTTCGGAGTCACAGATTAGTATCCTTAGTATTGGATAAACATTTTTGGAGTTTGAATTAGTAATTACATTAAGTTAATCATTATTTAAATTATTTAGAGTTAGAATTAAAAAATTGATATATTGTTATTATAAATTGTTAAATTAAAATCATTATTATTTAGTTTCTTAATTGATAAATCAAGTGGGGAATTGTTAACATAATCATTATTAAATTGTTTTTTTAAGGAATCAAAATTATTAATTATAGATATGGAGTAATCATCTGTATTATTTATGTTTTCATTTACACAAGCAGGATTATTAATTAGTTCATTTTGATCATTTTTCGAATTATTTATAGTTATTATGAATCGAAATGGGATACTTTAGTTTGATTTACATTATTATTATATTGTGAATATAAATATAAAAATATATACAATTTAAAAACTTTAGATTCGAAAACCTTTCCGCAATCTGCGTGAATTTCCTTCGGTGCACAATATTTACTGATTCATTTTTTGGTTACTACTTTTTAAAATTGTTTTCTCATCCCATTTCATTATAGCCGTTTACAAAATGTACCTTCTGTACTGGTTTATTATAACAAGTATGTATCGTTTTCGTGGAAAGATTTCTTTTAGAAGATCACAAATGTCTATATATATATATATATCTTTTCAAACGCCTCATCTGTTGAAAATTTTCTTCGTTGTAACAACTTTATGTTTTTGCACTGTTTCATAACGTTATTTGCTGTCTTTCTTAAGTCTTTCATATCATAAAAATCAGCTTTATATTTCATAATCTTTTCAGTTCCAACATGTGTTAAAGATTTATGTATTTTCTCTTCTAAAATTTGACTCTTGGTTTTAGGAATCCATTTTTTTTCAATTGCTTTGATCAAACCGTCTTCCAAATGGGAAATTGAGATTATTCTCTTTTTAATATCTACTTTAATCTGATTGGTTTCATTTTCATTATTCTGCTATTTATATTCTGCATCTTTATGCACTGCATTTATGATTCTCGTTTTCCTTTTATCAGTCATAGGTTCTTTATGGATCATCATACACTAGGAGAATGTTCCATAATTCTTTCTCGATAACATATCTGCATTCTTCTGTTCTATTCCTTTCTGCATTTAAGCTCGTAGTCCAGGCTGCTTAGATAATTCATCCATGTCTGAAATTGTGGTTTTTTTAATTGAACATGAATTTGATTGCTTTATGAACAGCTCTCATTAGAAATTGATTTTCATACCAATAATGCTTAAAATGATTGCAAAAATAATAGATTACCAATAATTTCTCTCTTGTAATACAGTAATCTTTTTCATGACTGCTCGTTACATGTGACCCATACACAATTATTTTATCTTTCCCATAATCGTCTCTCTGTGACATTAGGGCTCCAATCGCTTCAAAGCTGATATCATTGTCTAAGAAAAATGATTTTTATTATCTGTGAAAGCTAACACTGAAGTTTTTGTTAGAGCTTCTTTCAATTCTTGAAAGGCTACATTGCATGCATCGGTCCAGATAAGTTTCTCATTGTTCTTCCCACACAATTCTTCTAACGCTCTTGATTTTTTGCATACCTGTTGGCGCAACTCTTATCTACCTCACCTGACCTACGCTGAGGTTGTTGTGGGCCTATCTAAAAAGCTAGTTATGTCACCCTCTAACGAAAACACAAAAGCAACACTATAAAGCTTTATTAAAATAAATCAGGGTAAGACCCTTTTATTTACAGCAAACAAACTGAAACAATTGGCAGTCACACTAAATCATCAAACTGTTCAGGCAGTATACAAACAACACTTCTTAATTAAAAAGCTGTACCAGGGAAAAGCCTGGTCAGCAAAATAAAACATACTTTTTTATCTGGCAATTTTCTGGGCAAAAAATAATGAATTTTCATGGCTTATATACTATTTTGCAGTTCATTTTAGAGACTTTGATTGGCCAGTTAAGCTGTCAATCATGACGTACTTTCTAAATTTATTTATTACTAAAAATAAAATACTTTTCTCATAAATTTTAGAAATACATGCTACTTATTAAAAATCAGTGGTTGATTTTAAAATAATATTGAAAATTTATTTAATTAATTTTAAATTAATAATTAAAATACTTAATTTTAAATTAGCCAGCATATTATTTAAATTTTATTTAAAGAAGCTTATAAGATAGGAGCAGAACCTCAATATAGCCATCGATGCATTTTCTATATTACTTACAGATATCCAGGAAGCTTCTTAAATTTTTAATATATTTTGGTTTCTCCAAAGTTTGTCAATTATATGACCTAGAAATTTATTCTATTCCAGTGGTTTTGATTTGGTGCTTTATCAGGTTTGTAAATCTAATATCCCACGAATCTACCACGTGTTCCATAAAAGGTAGTGTCAAAATGATATTTAATTTTAATTAAATAAGAATTTTTTCCACACTAGGAAGAAATTAGAAACACTGCATATAAACACGAATATAATTATGAACTCATTGAATCTTACATAGGTGGAAAAGAGATGAAAGATTTTAATTTTGTCAAAGATAAAAAGGGGAAACGATATTCAAATTCTAATGAATAATTAATCATTTTGTATGATAATACAATCCTGGGTCTCATTGTTTAATTAATTTTAATAATCTTAAATATTAAATTAGTAACTAAGCAGATAACTTAAACAATTGGAAACTAATTCTATTATCATATCAATCATTTTAATTCTGAATATACAGTTCTCGCAAAGTCTTTAACAACCATGTAAAAAAGCCTAGTTTATCTTTTAGTTATTTATTTTTTTATTGACAAATTTTGATTAATGATTAATTAACTTATTTCTAATGCCGTTAACGTTCTTTATATTTGTACTTAATAAATATTAATTACTAGAATCATGTAAATGCTTTTTTCTAGAATTTTAAGAGTGGCCAAAGACTTTTGGCGAGGATTGTATATCCACTTACTGTGTCTACGCATTAAAGCTTATGATAATTTTTTTTATCTATCAATTTATAATAAATCTTTTTTTAATGTATTTAGAAAATCACAAAAGTAAATGGTTTAATAATCAAATTCAAATTAATTCAATTCCAACAACCCTTTATTTTCATAATAGTACTTTTTTCCGATTCTTCAATTATTTTTAACAAATTACATTAATATAACCTTTTAAAATTTAATTACTTGTTTCTGTTTAATATTTTTATAATAAAATAACCTTAAGTCAAAATAATTGATCATACCAAGGTTATTCAAATAAGGAAAGATTAATCAAAGCACAAATAAAATTACCATTTTTAAAAATATAAACTAACAAAGAAGGAATAAAAGGACAAAATGTTCGATCAAAACTTAGACATTTACTTAATAAACTGAGTTATACTGACTACAAAAATTTTCTAGTTTGATTTTAAAATTAAATTGGAATAACTCTTTGGTTAACTATTATAAAAATAAAATCTTTTTATAATGGTCAACTCCAGATGCGTGCATATTTTTTGATAGAATAATTTTATTTTTACTACTAACATTTATTTTAAAATTTTATTAATAAATACCAACAGTAGGATTTTGTTACTTCTCATCTAATAAATACATAACACCTTGCTTTTATACAAAAAATATAGAGAATTGAAATCTACAGAAATTATCAAAAAATTGACTTTTAAAAGAAAGTATATTGAGTCTGCTGAAAGATATTGAAAATATTTGTCAAAATTTCGGCACTTTTAAAATAAATAAAAGTAAAAGACAAGAAATCTATTTTAAACCACAATTCCCGGAATAACACCGTGAACAACGACTCCGTGCATTGTGGCATAAATTTGAAGGCATCTGTGATCGACAATATCTACAAAATGGGTTCCATTAAATGTCACTCATTCAGTAAATAAAAAAACAATCTCACTGCACACCAATTTGTCTGGAATGATCTTCAGAGAGTTGATGAGCTGAAACATTCGTCTAATGTCCACTGTTACGGTCGCTCGCTGGCATTTCGGCTTCGATGCAGAAATATTGGTCAAAGATCTGCTCAGATCAGAATCAAAACTGCTTCCAAGTGTCGACGGAATATTTTCTTTTGTCACTTTCCAGACTGGATATGTGAGGTGAGTGAATTGCGTTCTCACTTTCACTTGATCATTTCTGATCTCTATGAGCAGCTCACCGTCGCTATTGGCAGTAATTGTCTTCAATTTTCCGGAAGCGCATTAAAACATAACAAAATCAGTGACGAGTCCAAAATTGTATTTATTATTATTCGGATACAATGGATAGTTATTTGAGTTATTATACAAAAAACATCATTGTCAAAAAACTGAGATTAATTATAAAAATATAAATTACTTATTGATCGATTATTAATCAATGTGTTTAAAAGAAAATATTTTAATTAATTATCAAAAACTAAAAATCACAAATAATTACCACATTTCCAGTGAGATTCTTCATCTTATCCAAGATACTTCGGAGCGTTTTCAGGTTTGGAAGATATATGCTGATCTGGTATGAAAATAGGCGTTAAACAATAGATAAATTGTGTCTCAATCACATTTAATATATTACATCAAACTCTACGGCCGGCTGAATGAGATATTCGTTCCAGATTCGAAGCGGGACAATTCTAACTGGAACCTCGTGCATCACAAATCTCGTCTTGTCCATACTAGTAGACTTGATAGTTGTTTGCTTAAATACAATGGATGTTATTAGAATAAGATACTTGCTCAATTTCGATCGACAGACAAGGATTGTTGACTCTATTCTTGATCAGTTTTATCTTCACACTTCGACAAGATGAGACCTGTCGGAGACTTTTTAACAAATAATCTGATATAACTTCCAATATAATTTCGTTATTGTCTACACTTAAGCCTCGCATTTCAGATTCCAAAAATAAGTCTCTCTAAAGAGTAATTCTTTATTAATTAATATTAGTTGTTTAGATTTTACATAATTTATTTGACACCAATACAGACTGGATCCATTTGATACTCGCTCATTTATGATAAAATACATAAAGTCTGAAGATATCCGCATCACAAAATTTTTACTCAAGTATGTGATACCATGAATTAAAGCTATTTAATTTTATAAAATGAATTATATTTTAGAAAATTACCTAAAAAATGTTGAATACAACCGATGTCGTTCGTTTTTATTCTAAATTTCATTCGAAAATATTTCCAAAATAATTATATTATTTAGATATAAAATCTGAAAATAAGTTTTAATTGATATATATGATTAGGTTAATTTTAATAAATTTATACAATTTTTTTTATTAAAATCTTAGATTTAAAATTATATAATTAAACAAATGGGATATTTAATTTAAACTTTAATATAACAAGATTTTAAAATAAATTTATGTTGAGTAATTAGATTCTTATAGTGGTTATTGCATATATTCAGAAACTCGTATTTTGACCACATAATAAATATAGAATAAATATTTAAGATTAAAGATAATATGTATTAAAGATTATCAAATAGTATACAAAATCAAAATATTTTTAAAAATCATTACTTAGACGAAAATTATACTAATAAAAAAGTGAAAATTAAAGTTTTACGTTTCAAAAGTTTAATTAACTATTCACAAAATATGATTCTTGGAAGTAATTGTAGAAAATTCCAAGTAATAAATATGCTGATATTTGGAAAATATTAATCAAAGAACACTTGATTTGACTCCAAAGATCTATTTTTTGGGTACGTCACGCAGAACAATAAACATAGGTTTTTAATTTTCTTTGATATACATGGTGTGACAATAAAGTTCCAGAACTCTAGGTGTACAAACTCAAAGGTACTTATGACAACAGTAAATCATATTTCATCGCAAAAAGTAATCACCATTGACTTGGATACACTTAGTACATTTTTTATACAATACGCGAAAACTTTTTAAAAAGTCCTCTTTTGAAATACCCTCAGTTTGATTGTAGCATTCGTCTGAATATCTTCAATATCTTGAAACTTTTGTTACGATTTTCCTCAATGAAATATGTAACTTTTAGCTCAAACTTCTAATTTCTTACTTCGTTACTATCATGTTCGCTTTATTGAAACCATTACAAAAATCTATGCTTGTTTGAATAAAAACAACCACAATAAAACCTTAATTCGATTATGTGAATCAAAAAAATCACAGAAAAACTTTATTACAATTATAAAAATTTACAATAACACAATCAGCACAGAAAATCACAATAAATGTTTGAAATTCACAAAAAATTCACTCGATCAAATATCACTTGGATCAAATGTCTGAACGTCAATCAGATGTTAAGCATAAAATGTTAATGAAATAATTAAATTAAAATTAAAAAAAACAAAAAATACCCAATATAGGATTCTCTCACCATGAGCGACAATGAATCCGCGGGTCGTCCTCTAGATCCTGTTCATTCCCATAGGGATTTCCAAGCTTGATGAGCTTCATTGTTAAATCTTGATCATAGTGTATAGAAATGATTACAAGAAAAATCTTTTTGCCTTTAAAAAAAACTTCTGGAAATCTTCTAGTAAAAAATAATTTCATCAAAATTTCTTTTGATAATAACAAAATTTGTGAAATCTTTCTCTTTTGGGCGAATTTATGGAGATAGCCTTAGCCTTATATATTAGGTAATTAAGTATGAAATACATAACTTTGTATATTCATTTTTAAAGTCTAATATCTCTGGGAATTTTTATTCTAAAATAATAAATTCTGTTTTAATATTTAGCTAAAGCTACATGCTTTCAAAAAATCAAGTAAGACATCTATTTTAGATCAATAAATGATTTGTAATTTACAGTTTATAGATAATGGAAAAATTCAAAATGTATATAGTAATGGAATAAGAGTTTCATAGAAAATAAACGATAGCTCAGACCGCCCGGTACATGAAGGATGTCTGGTGATAAAGCCCTAATCAAAGCAACATTAGCCGTTGATTTGAAAAATTCAGATCTGGAGATTTTTGCTTGAAAAATCATCAACGAGAAAGACCTAAAACACCAATTTGCAATGATAAATTGAAAGCTGTCGTTGAAAAAAACCCGAGACAAACTACTAAAGATTTAGCAATAAAATGTTGTGTTTCCGTCCCAACTATTTTGGTTCATCTGCGACAACTAAATAAAGTCAAAAACTCGATCGATAGATTCTATCGGAATTGAGAGATATCCATAAGAAAAAGCGCTTCAATACATGCATATCTCTCCTTTCCCGAAACAAGAGCGATCCATTTTGCACTGTATTGTTACATGTGACGGAAAGTTGATCCTCTATGATAATCATAAACATTCTGCACAATGGTTAGATGTAGATAAACCTCCTAAAACATGTCCAAGGCCAAAAATTCATGAAAAGAAGCTGATAGTTAACGTTTGGTGGACAAGTCATGGAGTGATATACCACAGTTTCTTGAAACCAGGCCATTCAATCACAGCAGAGCTCGACTGCATTCAATTGGAAGAAATGATAAAGAATCTGCAAAAAAACAGCCGAAATTGGACAATAGAAATAAACAGATTCTGCTCCATGGCAATGTCCGTCTGCATGTTGCAAATCGTATTCAATTAAAAATTTTGGTGATGGATTTGGAAACAATCGATCATCCTCCTTAATCTAAAGACCTACAGATTAATGTTTTTTCCAGAATTTGGTCAACTTCCTAGAAGGAAAAATTTTCAATTCCACAGAGCCTACCCAAAGTGCCTTCACTCAATTTATTGATTCTCTCAAACCAGAGTTTTTCGATAAATGCATTTCCGACCTACAGACTAGATGGAAGAAGTCTATTCTTTCTGATGGTGCATACTTCGATTGATTCCCTTGTTTATTCTTAAAGATTTTTTTAATAAATTTTTTTTCTTAAATCTATGCATTTCATACTTAATGACCTAATAGTTGTAGAGATTGGTCTACGACTGCCAATCTCTAAGCTTAGAAGGCTATTCCCATTAATCAAAATTTATTTCTTTTAATATCTTGACGGCGAAATAAAATTACTTTTATTAGAGCAATACTATTGTGGAGTATCCCACAATAAACATTTATTTATTGACAATTGTGATTATTTTTGTGTTTTTAATTTAATTTAATTTTT
>JBBMKC010221228.1:0-12209 GCA_037834085.1 Bipalium vagum
ATAATAATAATAATAATAATGATAATAATGATAATAAATATAAAATAAAATAAAATAAAAATACTAAAAAAGAACCTGATAAGAGCTCATGACAAAGAGAAATATGCAATATTACTTGCACAAAAATGATTTTGAGTCTGAAAGGTAAGAAGAAATGAAAAAGCACTCACCATGAGAACAAGCAATAAAAATGAAAACGAAGCAGTATAATAATAATATAAGAGCAATATAAAAAGTTCTGGTGAATCAATATTGTTCACAAGAATCAATATTGCGCTATTTCACGTGAAGGTAATGAATATTGCCATTGCAGTGTTGCACTGGGAAGGCAATCTCGCCTATTCGGATTTCTCGACATTGAGATCATTAAAAACGGTTCGGATTTCTCTGAACTGTTCAAACTGCATTTGTAATGTCCAAAATCAAGGGGGACCACCAAAAAGTTGTTATAAATGTGACATGATCTTGTGAAGACAAGATTATAAAGGGGAGATCCATTTGTAGGAGTTCATTTCACATTTATAGACCGTCATGGGTGGGGTCACACATGGGTTCGGTCCATTAATAACATTTAAAGACAAAAGGTAAAAAATTCGAAATGATCATGGAATTAATAAAGTAAAGATAATGTTCATGTTCTCTTTGTCTGAGGGAACAAATAAATTTCAATGTAAATTTCACTTCATATCATACTGGAACTCAGAAAACAGTTCGTAAAGGCTTTGAGTTTTGGAAACAATCTTTTTGTTACCTGAAGATAAAATTCCCGAAATTAAGTAATGCAATAAAAGCAACGGACATTCGTCGTGACGCATATGAGTTTGGAAGTTTCACTTGACGCAGATAAATTATAATTAGTATGGAATGCGTTTAAGGGCGTGTTCCATGGTCTACTTGGAACACAGAAGGCAACGAATTATGTTCAGCTAGTGAGTAACTTTTAAGAACTTTTAGGACGTTGGGCTGTCTGACGACATTAAAATCCCATGTCCTTCATTGTTACTATAAAATCTTCAGTAAAATTTCCCATTGGACTTGCCAAATACTGCTGGGGTTTAAAATGCGATCTGAAAAATGTTGAATACAGCACAAGGCTAAATAGGATCAATGAAAAGAGCTTCTTACGACGAAATGTGCCAATGGACCGATGAAAGGTGGAAGGAATTAACATTAGATTGCATAAAAAAGGGATTTCACGCCACCAATATATGCGAATATCCATATCATGCCACGGATAGTGACGGGTGTGACATTGCAGGTTCTTTATATGATCTGTTTGATAACTTCAATACGAGATATGATGGGGAATTTGACGGTTTTGATAATTAAATAAATGTGTCTATTGTGTAATTTTTATAAATTACAAATCTACGTAGACCAGCCGAACTCATGCATTCGCCGTTGTGTGAGTCCCCTGATTTCCCCAAAGTTCCTTCAGATAAGCCGCGTCTTATAAGCAAGAATTTTGGATATGTTATTATTATTGCCAATCCTGTTTTATGCATTTCACAGAATTGAAGAGTGTTATGATGAAACGGTTTGGGTATTTGGAATGAGCGTGTTGAAATTATCTAAAAGATATTTACTTGAATTATAAACTGTTGAAAAGTTAAAAATTTGTTGCACAGTGTTAGTAATAAATATAATCAATAATTTTTTCAAGATTTGTAATAATGTTGAAAAATGGCAAAACATATTTAATATATTAATGTCGTTATAACGGTTATACAATGAAGATGCCAATCAGTTCTATATCACTTTCTATTAGAACCAGAATGCTATGGGTTTTACTAATGGATTCGGAGTCGGTTATGAAAGTAAGTTTATCTCGATCATCCTTTTCACTGTTAATTCCTTTCGAGTGCAGCCAGTTGACTTCACAAGTATTGTTCGTAATGGTCAAAAAAATGAGATCTTTGAATTGAATAATTATCCTGTAATATATTATATTGAGAGTTCAGTAAAGAGGAAACATTTTACAAACATTATAAGTATCCAAACAATCTAGTAATAAAAAGTTTGGTAGCACTACACAATTCAATGGAAGAAATAGTAATATTATTACAAGAGAAATTAAAGAGAAAAATTGGACTTTTATATTGTTACGCTATTATTTCACTTTGAACACTGTCGTAACACTTAAGAACGCAGTGAATCAAATAATCAATAAAATGTCTGCAATCAATCACACTGAAAATCTCACCACTTGTGATGACAGATCCAAAGGGTGGTTTGTTGAGTCCAATTCGGTCCGCTCAGAAACCCACTAACAGCACAAAACCCGTCACGAGTCTCTATCACATAGAGGGCATAAATATGAATTTACAATTTTAAAATCTTCGGATAATAGCAAAAACTTTTGATTCTTCCGACAAAATAAAACCAAATCTTCTTGATTACCCTTCTGACAACAATAATAATTCCCAATCTCTCCTCTGACAACAAAATAATAATAATAAGTCTTGATCTCTCTTCTGACAACAAAATAATAATTCTGGATCTCTCTTCTGTGGCAATTCACTGCGGATTCTAACTCCTTATATACCATTCTGATCAGACGACTAATCAGTCATAGATCAGCTTGATTAATGGGGAATGTCGATATCCCTTTTTTAGATCGATAATTCTAAATCGGTTCCTCCTTGCGGATCCTGATCTAATCTTGGCAATTTAGGTTCGCCATTGTCAAGATTAGATTCTTTTTGGAAATAATTAATTGCCCTTTTTTGTTTTAATGTACTTTTTAATTAATTAATTAATTATTATTTTATTTCTGACCCTTTTGCGGTCTTAATAATTAATTGATAATAATGATAACCAATCAAGACCCTATTGCGGTCTCTAACATATGCTTTTACAAGGGTTTACAGGGATGAGTCCTTGGCTAACCCAACAATATTATGACTTTCAGTCAATAAAGATACATTTTTATTGGAAAGTGGAATCATTCCAGGATGATATAATTTAATAGAAATAAATTATAAACCAGAAGTAGTCACGGGTAAGTAATCACAAAATGATTTGCACGTTGAAAAAGCTAAGTGATGAAGGACGAAAATATATGAGTAATATTCCTGTAAAATTGAGCCAAGAATTAGTAAAAATTAGTTTGGACCACACAAAAAATAATTCTTGATTAAATAAATAAATTGTCCATACCATTTAAAATCTTGGAAAAGACAGTCAATACATTGTGGAACTGGATAACCTTTTCAGATTTATACAGAAAAGTTAAGCCTTATTAAATTATTTTCAAAATCTTAAACAATCAAAGAAAACTTATAAATCGATTAAATCTCATGTTGTGATACCTGATAACACGGTTTTACATTATGAAATTACTTTTTAAAGTAAACCTAAAAGTATTTGAGATAACTTTTGACACTAAAATTAACTTTACTCTCACTCTTTACTTGTCATTCTTTTAATTTCCGTTTTTGTTAAACTTATTGATGATGATGAATATTTTATTGATAATAGTTGTAATCCTAATAAAATTAATCTTGTTTAAGTTTTATATTCAGCATCATCTTTAACCGAGCCAGTCAAATAAGCTTTCAATCATATTATTGATCTTACTTCTAAATTTCAGAAGCAGAATTACAATTTGTATATGAATAATAAAGTAGACTACCTATAACACGATATTGTTAAGTTTCCAAGAATAAGATAAGAAAATGGAGTTAAAATAACGTTATTAGGCTTTTAGACAATTTAAAAGTATTTATATATGAGCTTTGGGAAATACATGAAATCTGATTGAGCTAAATCCGGTGAACATGGTGGATGGTAGCAAACCATAACCCATTTTCAGCCAGAACACTCTACGATTATTGAGCTATGAGAAGGTGCATGAAACTCCAACGTCCTTTAGTACTGTTTATATTTAATTTATAAATTTATCAATTTTATAAACAATTATACAATAATTACATAAAATTAGGATTGCTGCCCACTTCAACTTTTTGGAATTTTACTTGTTTTAATAATGATATCGGATTTGGCATTATCAAAAAAGTTTTGGATATCTTCTATTTTCATAGGAAAATTTATCAAAATGACAGTGATTACTTTAGCAGAAATGAATCTACTCTAGAAAGGGTGTAGACGTCCTAAAGAAAAGAAGATGATTCAATTGACTTGTTTAACTGACCGTGGATGCAAGGAGGAACACAAAAAGAACATATTGTAAGCTTTAATTTATCAAAACAGAATCGGGAAGTAATATTTTCTTCTAAAAAGAAAACAACAAGAATATGCCTATTTGATAGTAGACATTATCCTTCCCAACAATGAATCATTGCCATTTGTTCTGGCATTTGAGAAATATGTCTAAAATTGATGACAATATTAAAAATCCAATTCTTATCATATCCATTTGAATGGTTATTTCTAAAGAGGTGTTAACATTAAAGAAACCCTTACAACTGTTATCAGAAAGTCATCGGTGAGCAACCGTTAGCGCTCAGATGATAACTCGAGAGTTTTAGCTGAAGGTTAAACGTAAGATATTTTGTTTTGTTTCTTAAACTTTCATTATTTTTCTTTAATTGATAATAATAATAATTAGAATTATTTGGTTTGTTTTGTTTGGTTAACGTTCAGTTTAACATTTATCATTAAGTGGTTGGTTTTGATTAACTCTTGGTTAATTTTTGGCAAATACTATTTCTGGTGATCTTTTTGTTGAATTGACGATTTTTTGTTATTGTTATCATTGTAGTTTGTGCGAACCATTGTGATATAAATACAAATTATATTTCTGTACTGATTGTTATTGTTTTGCACGACTTAAGAGTCGGATTCAGGTTAAAGTCAATACACTAAATATTGAATAGAATTTTAATTAAAATTTTAACATATTTTATTAAATTTTAATTAACTTAATTTAATTCGACTTATTTCTAAGAAGTACATAAAATTCTATCCAGTTTTACTTTTAAATTAAGCTATGTTTCATTAACAAATAATCATTTTGTGCTTTAAATCTTCTCGAAGAACTGAGCACATGGATTACGGACATGCCAAATTTGTTGCTACTGCCACACTCCAAGAAGAAGGAGTCCAAGACAAGTGATCTCTGAATTTAAAACCACATCTCAGCATGAGATGATAACATGGGGATATTGACAAAGTTATGGAGATACGGAATGGTAAAATCCATGTACGATTAGTAAACTTTGATGTTAAAGCAAAGCAGTTATACAAGAAAATGAAAATATGAAAGCAACAGGTAGTAACAAGAGGTTTATGCAGATACCATAAGCATGTTCAAATCGAGTATATATTTAAGAAATGAAAGCCGATTACGATTATCAGTCCGTACCCTCAGAGGGAATATCTGCAAAGACTGGTAAAAAATTATGATAACGTGTTCGCTAAAGATAATTATGATTTGGGTGTCACTCACATTCTAAAATATAAAATTATTCTTAAAACGTGTATCGGCAGTCATATGTATTAGACGAAGAAATCTATTAACACATAAAGGACATGTTACAAGTGGGAATATTGAACTGAGTTTGCCTCGTTGAGTATCACCTGCTATGATAGTGGAAAAGAAAAATAGACCCATAGGTATATGTATCGATTATAGGAAGATACGTGAGGACATGCAGAAGAGTACCTATTCGATATCGATGATTGAAATTGTGTTTGACAAGACTAAAAGGTTGATAATATTCTCGGTAATAGAATATGGTAATATTATAACCAAGCTGCCATGGACGAAGATAGCAAGGAAAGTACGGAGTTTATAATCAGCAAAGTAAGTTCAAATGGTATTTCTATTGAGCCCTGTCATAGGAGGTTCAAGTGAGAACGAAAAGAAAATATGGTAATTTATAAATAAAGACTTTAGCTATTTCATTCTCAAACTGTTAATGGTGAAAATTGATGAGATCCAGAGTGACTACTGACAGTTGAAGGCAAGGATGAAGACCTTCTGATACACGGTGAAAAGGTTGTAGAATGTTTTCACAAAAGGTCAGCTACATAATTATGAAATGATAATTTTTGGACATCACTTGTCTCATTATTGTTATTATTTATTAATGACTGTGATTGAACAAAAGTGACATTTAATGAAATATGTGAAATAAATATAATCAATAAATAGGTGAAAATGTGAAACAACGTCGTTAAAAATCAAAGAATTAATAAAATTGTTCGTTAATTAAAATCATAATTTATTTATATATTTATTATTAAAAAAGCTAATAGGATTAATGGATACAAAAATAAAAATCAATAAATGGTAATCATTCTTCAAAAAATAATGTTCCGAATATTAAATGCTAATGGTGAACTCAGGGAAATTACATGTCCTCTAAAAGACCTTAGATGTCCTGTGTAAAACCTTAAGGTTGGTGTCAAGCTGTTTGAACGATGATTGGTACCTGAATAGGATGGATCTACAATTAACTACGAGTGACTAGGGAGAAATTCTTCATGATGATCCAGGAACACAGAAGTAGTATTTGAGTGGAACTGATGTCAATGAAAATTTCTCTGATATCAATTAACAGAGGGAATGGGTCCAGTTTTTCACTTGTAAGCTGTGAAAACCAGCATCAATCCAAACAAATAATTATGGGAAGGTGCCATATCTAGAAAATATTGACTGAAATACCAACTAAATTTCTACTTACCAAACATGGACGTTTTCTTCAAGACCTGGTTTCAACGTTCAACTGTTCAAAAAAGCGTTCAAAATCTTAGGTTTTGTCTCTTGCTAGAAGTTCCTGGTGGATAATTGCTGCTCAATCATACCAAACGTATGATATTATCATTATTTGGTTTACCCCTGCTTTCGAGCTATTATTCGACTCCAATATTGTATTTCGCAATGAAATTTTCTTTGTAGATTATTGATCAAGATGCACTTTTTCTGCTTCTGTAAGAATGTCTCGTAAAATTAAAAAAAAATTCTATTTTGTGAAGAAATGAAAGTCGAAATTCGGTCAAATTTTTTGGTTTTCAAATAGTGAACGTGGAACCAAAATATCGTGCTTACTTATAAACTCAGGTTATTTAATAACCCTTCCAACTGTTCCATGGTTAACGGTAAGAATTACTCTCAACTAGTACCTTGATAGTGTGGCGATGAACAGTAGAGGACCGCCCTGAAGTTAGTTTTATTAGTCATTTTTTGTAAAACCCTGTTAATATCAATCGGCTTGTAATCAGAACTACAAGTCAATTTTTGAATAGATTTATTAAGTGAGAGAAAAAATACTGGAAATTCCTTCTTTTTTAAATTTTAAAAATAAGTTTATTTTAAACATGTCATTCATACTTTTTAAATATTTTAAAATAATTAAAAAATTCCCCAGGTCTGGTTAGCCTCCTCATAAACATAAAAGACGTTCTTCAACTGCATCCTTTCATTGATTACTGGATATTTTCCTTGTCGTTTCTGAAGCATTTGCTTTTTATTTTAATGTAATTCAGAATAACTCAAAAAATGGTGCCGGGATACTCCATTTATGAAATTAAAAACACATTATGTTAAATTAAAAATAATAATAATTTATTAATAATAATAATATTATTATTATTAATTTTGAAAGTATTCTCTATCAGATTAAATATATAAATTTTTCCTTCACTAATTTTATCCTTATTATCGACTTGAAATATAACGCAAAAAGTCGGCAAAACATTAGGCAGATCAATTCACATTGATCCAATCCAATCACACTGACCAATCAATTCACACTGCCCAATCAATTCACTTTTAAATCGGAAAATTAATCATAGAAAATGAAAAATAATAATTTTAATATTAAACAAATATTCTTACGTGCTTAATGACAATTAAAAATATTATTTTAAAAAAACATTACACTTTTATTTTATGTTCTTCAGAACCCCTAGAGGTGCGTTGATCGTCAGAGGATGTTACACAATCTAAAATCATTAAAATTTTTAAGTTTCGTCGTGAATTTAAAAAGGTCATTCATCATTATAAACTTTGGAATATTAAAATCTATAAACAAAAATAAAAGAGATTTCGTAGGTCCTGGTCTAAACTAAGGATATCTTAACAATAATTGTTTATAAATGTGATTGGTGTTTATACTAATAAAAATGCTTACATATTTATAAATGCCAATCGGCGAATATTCTTTCATACATCGTTTATGATTAACGTTATATTTCTCTTAATCTTTGTCATTTTAGTTTTCATATCTTACAGAGCCTTAAGAAAGACCTCATCGATACCAAATGGGCTGAACGAGCTTCCAACTGAAAAGGGACTTCCAATAATAGGCATAGCCCATCAGATTAAAACTCCCCTTTGTATTCACTTGTCAAATCTTGGGAAGAAACATGGACCTTTATTTCGAGTGAAACTGGGATTGAGAGACATTGTGGTATTAAACAATTATGATGTTATTAAAAAGGCTTTGAAAGATGATGGAGATAATTTTGCAGGTCGATTCAAAACTAGGTATTATAAAGAGATAACTGGAAACGTGGGAATTTTTTTTCATGAAGGAGAATTGTTTTTCAAACAGAGAACTTTTATTCTGAAAGTCTTTCGTGAATTTGGAGTAACCACTTTGAGGTACCAGGACATCATCCAGGATGAATGTAGTTTACTTTTGAACGAATTGGAAAAGGTGGAAGGGATGAAGATAGAGGTCGACTTTTTCATTCGAATTCCCGTCGTAAATATTATTTCGAAATTTGTTTTAAATAAAAGATTTAATTTTGATGATGAACACATGAAGGACTTCAACAAGCTGTTATCTGGAGAGACTAGATCCAAAGATATATATCAGAAATTAACCATCATGTTTCCATTCCTTGATAAGTCCACACTTTTCTTCAAATTGATCACCCTAATCAGGTCGGAGTGGAAACTCTCTGACAATGTGAAAAGGTATTACCAGAGGGAAATAGACAAACACTTGGAAAGGTTAGATTTTAGTTCCGAGGGAGAGGACTTAGTCGATCAGTTTTTGATTAAACAGAGAGACATGCAGACCAAGACCGGAAGTGTTGACAGCTTCACTGATTACCAATTGATCCGTAACATAATTGAACTTTTTATAGCAGGTACCGAAACGTTATCAGCAACATTGGGATGGAGTCTCTTTTTCATGTCCAGATATCCAGAAATCCAGAGTCAGGTCTATTCGGAAATAGTGGATAAAATAGGAGACAGGCAACCATCGATGAATGATAAAGTGAACTTAGTCTATACACAGGCAGTTATGGATGAAATATATCGAGTGAGCTCAGTGTTCCTTTAGCTATCACTCATCAAACTTTTGAGGACTGCAGCATCGACGGATATTTCATTCCGAAAAGGTCAATAGTTATCCCTAATATATATGCTTGCTATCAAGATCCAAACTCGTGGGAAAATCCAACGGAGTTCAATCCAGGACGCTTTCTATCACAAGATGAAAATGGAAAAATGAAATACACTCCTCGAGAAGATTTGATCCCATTTGGAATAGGGAAACGTCAATGTCTCGGAGAATCTTTGGCCAGAATGGAATATTTCATCTTTTTCACACGAATCTTTCAGACGTTTAAAGTTGATTTTTGTGAAGAAATCAATGAGAAGAAGTACGAGGAGGTCCTAATGTCAAACGAAGGCGTAACTCGACATTGTTCGGTGACAAATTTTATTTTAACGTTTCGTATTTAAAAGCAAAGTTCCGTTTACATTTTTCATGTCTTGCTATTATGTTTTGATTAGAAATGCTCTTTAATACAATATAGCATTATTCATTGTTATGCTTCAGAGACCCTACTGTCAAGATCCAATTAGGTTTTTGGTCAATCAATACCCTGTCTACTTCGCTCTCTACTTCTTCCTTTTGGTTCTTTTGTTACACTTAACGCTATTTTCTTTTTCTCATTGATTCCGCTTTTCCTTTGTACTAATCTTACTCAATTTCGATTTCTATCTTCCACGTACTACAGTCTGGTCCCAACGCACTGGGTTTCTAACACACTGGACTACTTATCATAATTTAGGTACTATTTTCTTCTTGTTCGATTTACTGGTAGTTAGTCTTTTTATCGCCGACAACTCTTTTGGTAGTATTAATCTTTTCATTCGTCTTTGGTTCTCTTTCCAATTCTTTAACTTCGTTCTGTTACTCAATAGTTTCGTCGTATTCTTCATACTGGCATCCTTTTCTCATATGCCATATTTTCTCTCAATAATTTTTATGTACTGCTATGATCGTACAACTAGATTGATTAATAACTGTTGCTTAATAACCAACAAAGCAACCTATCTAAACATGTATGTTACGGTTTCGAAGGCCCCAATACATCTCGTTTTCATGCTCTTTTTTTCTGATAGCTCTTCTACCCGAAATTGAAGTTTACATTTAGAGGCGCTCATTAGTTCCTGAATAGACTGTGAATGAATACTGATACATTTCACTTACAATTTCTTTCTTTCAATAGTCATTGCAATTGTAAGGCTTCTCACGCTTATGGAGATATCTGAGATCTCTTTTCCACCTCTTAATTCTCATAATATAATAAAAAAACATTAACGGTAGCCAGAAAATATTGTTGGTCTCATACTGCTTATTGTATTCCTTGGTTCTCTGGATATAAATGTAAATTTTTCAATATTTTCCCAACAACTTCCTAAGTAGTATAAGAGAATAAATTATATAAATTATATATAAAGCTATAAAAATAACATAGCTTTATTAAAAAAATATAATTATATAAAAAAATATAATTATATAAATTATATATAAAGCTATAAAAATAACAATAGCATTCAGTAAATATCTCAATGCATATAAAAACTCAAAAAATGTGTGAACAAAGATTTGAAGCCTTGTCTCGGAACTCCTGTAACATTGTACTGCCAAATCTTTGCCGAGTATTCAATGTGAAATAATTTTGAAAAAATATATGTGAAAAATTTAAGAATAATAAAGGAAATTATACAAAATATTTATTTTAGCAATTACTAAAGTAGAAAACTGATGATCTTCATTATAATAAAAATCTTTCGTGATCAATTTAAAAGATATGATAATAATATTGAAAATTTTAAAGGTAGTAAAATTGAATTAATCAATGAAACCAATGCCAAAAGTATTCACAGTTTTAAAAAATGAATTAAAGAAAATATTTTGAAGTAAATAATAAATTTAAATATCAGATATTTATCCAATGTAATTAAGAAAGAGATTTTCTGGAGAAAAACAAGAATGGACCATATCCATTTTGTTTTAAACTATAAAAAATAAATAAGAAAGAAATAAGAAGTACGTTTTATCAAATTTGGATTAATTAAATAATTACAGAAGAAAAAGTACATACAGGATCGGGATCAATTCAAATCAATTCTATTAGATTTATTAAAATATAAGTTTAGTTGGTTCCTAATATTTTAAATTACTAATTAATTCATCATCATGTATTCTTAGCAAAAATAAAGATTTACGATATTTTGTGTATTCTGTAATTGATTATCTACATCCAGTAAAAGATCGTAGTGATAGATAAAATAAATTTGATAATACAAAATTGATATCTGAACAACTTACTTTAGCCGTAGGATTTTATATTAAATCAAATTATCCTGAATCAAGATATTTTCAAGATTTTGGAGAAAATGTTTTATAATGCAATAAATAATGATTTATCAAATACAGTAAGAAATAAAAGTTATTACTATAAACATGAAAAAATTAATTATTTAAATATTCTGAAATGTATAATTTTCCATGAAGATTTGAAGATATAATTACAAATACTAATGAAAATTATATTATTTTTAGCTTTAAAAAATATTAGATTTTAGATTCATTAAGAATGACCCTTCACTGTCAATTGAAAAAATATGAAATATAAATGAATGTAATCTTTTACCCAAAAAATTAGTTTATCTTTATGATAATATTCAAGAAAAATTTAATGAAAAAAATGAAGTATTTTTAAAAAAGATATTCCCTTGAAAAGTAGTTTTGATTCAGTTTTAAAATAATCACAAATCTCAAATGAGAACTATGAACAATATTTTTAGAAGATTATAGAAACTTTCAGAACCAAGGAGAATATATTTATCATTTCATGAAGTTAGAAATTCTAATTCCAGATGATTTTATAGAAAATATATTTTTAAAAAGTTTAAAATACAATGCCGTCCATATGTTTTGGGCCACCTCTAAAATTTCGATAAAATGATGAAAATATATAATTATAAGTAC
>JBBMKC010221239.1:0-22454 GCA_037834085.1 Bipalium vagum
TTAAAGCATCTTCTCCATTTCAAAAGATCTCAGCATAAGTTGCAGTTGAAATTATAGGTCATCTGTGAAGATATATTATGAATATACACAACCTAAGATATAGTTAAATTATTTTATGAAAACAAATAATAAAATTGTAATCGGTTCAAAGAATAAATTGTCCGTTCAATCTGTTTAACAATAAAATATTTTTAGATTTAATCAAAGGAAATTATCCTATAAACTTTCCATTGCTAATAGTCCACGAAATTAAAAAGGGAATGAGATAAAAATAAAAATCTATTAATTTCGTGCAGCATGAAATAAAGCTAATTAGATCAAAATTTTTAATACTACAAATGGTCAATTCCATTTCATATTTCATAGTTTTTCATTATATTATCTTCGAAACCATAATTATTTCAGCTGAAAAGATTGCTTGGTGAGTGGGATACAACCAGCCATCTCCCTAGACGCGCCTTACCAAAGTTGCATTGTAAAGCTGAATCTGATGAAGACCGAAAATCCCACATAAAAGATAAATAGATTTTAATTAATCAATTGCAAATCTACATGGAATCAAGTTTATATACTCACATAATTATTTATTCTCTCCTCTCATCTCCAGAGAAGTTGCCAATATATTTTCAAAGCAGCTTAAGTATAAGACATGAGAAAACGATTATCATTGGTAGTTACTGTCGAGTTATCAGCACTATCGGTTTTATTTAAATTTATAATTTAAGCTTGATAATAATATTTATTTCACATAAAAAATATTTTGATAGTTGACATAACTGACCTTCCTTTACTTAATATTTAAACAATTTAACTATATTATATTCTTAAAATTATCTTTAATTTTCATTAAAACTTAGTGTTAGTTATATCCTTAAAATAGTTTATTAAAATTAATTAACACAGACGGAATTTGCTAAGCAATTGGGAGTCACTAAGCAAACAGTTTCTAATCACCTGCATGAGATGAATAAGTTCCAAAAAGGAGGAAAACGGATCCCACATGAACTCACTCAGTCCAATAAAAATCAAAGAATGGCAACATGTCTTTATCTTCTTAATAAACAGCGTCATTCTTATGGAAGGTCATAACGGGAGATGAGAAATATATTCAATATGATAACCGGAAATGTAAAAGGTCTTTATCCTGAAAACAATTAACATCGGTCGCACAGTCAAATTGTTTCGGAAAAAAATAATGCTGTCCATTTGGTGGGATATTAGGTGAGTGATATACTATGAGCTGTTGGAAGTCGGTGAAACAGTTTACATTGTGTTCTTCAAAAAATAAAATCCAATTTGGTGTGCAGAAAAGGGGATATTCTTCAACATAATAATGCTAAACCCTATGTAGTTAAAATGACATAAAAGTAATTAAGAAAACTGTTTTATGAAGTTTGCCAAATTTATAAATAGCCCAGACATCGAGGCTATTGATTATTATCTATTCAGCTCAATGGCTCATTTTCTTAAAGGAAAAATATAAAAATCTAGACTACATAAAAATGACTTAGAAACGTTTTCTGATAAAAAAACTACTGAATTTTATTCCCAGGGCATTCATTCTTTGTTATATATATGGCAGAGAGTATTTGAGACTGATGGAGAATATTTAATCAAGTAATGTTTGTATGTTAATAATAAAAATGTTTTGAATTTCTTTGATTAGAGGCTCATAATTAAAATGGATCCCTGATATAAACATAAATATAGTAATTTAAATATAACGGGTTACAACTAAAAATTTGCACTAACTTACATCAGGCATCAAACACAGAAACACAATTTTAAAATGTTTTATTATATTTGCTATAGAACAATATTTAACAAACTATAAAATGTTAATGGCTTTCAATGAAAGGTCCATTATCAGCAACAGAACGCAGTTTTGTATTGATTGTACAACATACACGTTGTACTGAAGTTATTCCAATTCTTTCAAACACTTACTCAAACATGTTTTAATTGTTTAATAGATTTGGCTTTCCAACCTTTTCTGTACACTAAACTACTCAGTTCACTGAAGAAATCTTCAACTGGGCGACACTGCTTAAGATTTTTTGGGTTCCTATCTTTTGAAACAAATGGGATATTTTTTGACTTCAGAAAGTTAATTACGGTATTCGCATAATGTGATGAGGCTTTGTCGGGCCAGAATACATAATCATTGTTGGTATCATATTTTTGAATGAATGGAATTAAAATTTTAGAAAAACATTCATTTTCATAAATGTTCTTCGTGATCGCCAGACCATTTGGCTTAAAATATGGTTCAGACAACCTTTGCTTGAGACAACAATGCAAATCATCACCTTTGGCTCAAATTTCTTGAATTTAACTTCCGCTGCAGCAGTACTTAGATCCTTTGAGTAATAAGTGTCATTACCAGACATTTCATTCTTACTTAAAGAGAAATAACTTTCGTCATCCAAAATATAAATTTTTCTCCAGTAATTTTTGGTCATCCAAAGACATCTTCTTTTTATTGTATATTGTTCTTTCGTATATGCTGGTGACTTGCTCTTCTTCTTGGCTATCACACCAAGCTTTTTCAATGCTTTCGAAATAAATTGTTGCGTACAACCAACTTTTTGCCAATATCAATATATTTTTCATAAAATTGTATAATTTGAATTCGAAGTACTTCTTTTTTTGACGTTATTTCTGAGAATTTTTTGATAAACAAGTCGATATTATATATTAAATCAATTAAATACATATCAACTTATGATTTAAACAGAATTAGATATGGTTATATTGTAGAAATTTTATTTGCATTCAAAGTTAGTGCAAATTTTTAGTTGTAACCCGTTATAAGCATAATCAGATATTCAACTGAAATGATCTCAGTAAAATGTTCAATTATTTATTGGTCAACCAAATACAATTCGAAAATGAAGAATATCTTGTGTGCTCAACATGACATTTCTAATGACAATATATATTTTAGATTATTCGAAAAAGTTAATAGAGCAACTAGTAAATATTAGGTTTTGTTTAAAATTGGAAGAAAGTATCAGTAAAAAATGTCAGATGATTAAAATTTTATTGTAAGGATTTCTTGAGTCGTAAGAATGTATTTAAAAGATATTCTAAATGTTAGGGTAGAAAAGAGAATATTCAAGAAGGTGTTTGTCTTGTTCCTCTTGTGACCAAACTATCCAAATTAAATGTGTAGAACATGTTTGAAAGTCCAAAAAATCTATTAAACTCAGAGACAATTAATAATATTTTAGCTCGTCTTAATTTGAAACGAATAGCTGATTCGAAATACTTCTGTGCTGAATTCACGTGAAAGGTTGAAACAAGGATAAATCTCTATTGAAATTAAAACAACTCATTTGGGATAAATATGTATGTATATATTTATATAACTCATTAACCTTCCAACACGGGACAGTCCCTGTAATATAAATTAAGATTCCGAACTATTTTAATCATCAAACTTTATAACAATTTCCATCTAATCATCAGTTGTAAAAGGATGATTGAAATTGTAAGCGATAATTCGAGAAAAGTTTATTAATCTTTTTAACTTACAAATATAAAATGTTTTTTGTTTTAATTTTTCTAATAAATCTTCAAAACTTATTTTTAAATATAATATTACAGTGATAAGGAAAGAAATTAAAAAAATTAAAAAGAAAATTAAGTCTTATAATTTTGTAATTTTTTATTTTAAATATTTATTATTATTTTAATTAATTTTTTTTATTATTTTTAAATATTATGAAAAAATAACGATGAAACTAAATAAATTTTATTAATATTGTTTAAATTAATAATTTTATTATAATTATCCCCGGCAATATTTATTAATATAGATAATATAATTAAAACAGAAAAAGTCTAAAGTTTAAAAAGAAAAGGCTTATCTTCGTAAAAATCTGTGTTGCGTTAATTTTTGAATTTTTAACAATTCAAAATGCATTTCTAATTTCCCATTTTCTTCTTTTTTTACGAAAGATATTCTGATAACAATTTTTGAAAGACTTAAGTAATTTCCAAGAGTAAAGATTCCCATTTCACTGTTAATAGTTTAGAGAAAATTTGGACAGCTTTTATCATTACTTTAATCACTGACATTGAAAGTTAATTATCAAATGATCTAATTATGAACATTATATTGCAATATTTATAATTAAAAATTAAATAACCATCAAAGTAAAATTGAAGCTAATTAAAAGAGATTAATTTTAACGAGAATCACGGGAAAATAGGTTTAACAAAACTTTTTCAAAAATCGTCTCTCGATTATTTAAAAGTTTTAATAAATAATACATTAATTTTCCAATTTTTAAATAATATAAAAATATTTTTAACAATTTTTTTAAAAAATTTAATTTAAATGTAAATAATGAAAAAAATATTTTAAAAATTTAGAAGAAAAAATTTACATTTTATATAAGTTGAATGAAAAAAAAATTTAGGTGTAATTATTATTTTTTATTTTTCGGAAAAAAATTGTAATATTTAAAAATAATAAAAAAAAATCTTCAACTTTTTAGATTGTGATAAAAATTTTCAGTATTGAGTTTGGAACATGAGTACCTGAGCCTCAATTTGATCCTTCAAACAATTGTGTTTATCAATGTCTTTTTACTCTCTTTACAACTTCAATAAAAAAGCTTTCCATCTAACATTGAGATTCTCATTTCAGAAAACAAAGAGAATATCATATGATAGATTTGCATATTGAAATAAACTGTTTGGTTAGCCAAAGCCTTTAACCCTTTTAGATTATCTTTTGAAGACCGCTAAAAGGTCTAGAATAATTATAATATTAATAAATTAATTAGAAAGACCACAAATGATCAGAAACGGAATAAAAATACTAAAAATACTAATTATTATTATATAATAATTATAAAAGTGAAAAAAAATAAAATAGTTTTTTATCAATAAATTGTCTAATCTTGACACCGGCAGATGTAGAATTGCCAAGATTAGGGTAACGGATTTTGGTTTAAGATTCTAAAAATGAAATTGACATTCCCCATTAAGAATACTGGTCTAAGACTGAGTAATCGTCTGATCAGCATAAAAGGCACTGGAATCCTCAATAGATGGCCACAAAAAAGAGTTAACATTTTGCTTGATATTTTATTGTCAGAAGAAATATATTATCAGAAGAAATTTATTGCCAGAATTAGTTTGGAAAATTTATGATGTTTATATAAGTTTTTATGCGGAAGGAGCCAACGATGGGTCCTTCTCTGTTATTGTGTTTATGAGCGTACATGCTCGGGCTATTCAAAGCACTCTAGGACCCGTCTTCTTCTAAAAACAGTGAGGGTTATTTTTCTTTTCCCTTATTTATTTTTTGTTTAAATTAACATTTATCCGATCAACTATTCACATTTGATTGATTATTTGTTTTGATTTTCAGTATGGTTTTATTGATTCTGACTACTTGAACATTTCACATTGTATACTGTTATTGTGTTAGATAAATAATGTTTAATTGTAGTCGTTTTGATTCAATTAATTACGAATACGTTATTGACAGAAATGATTTAAGAGTTGTGTTATTATAAAGCCTAACAAAACCATAAATCAAGAAAACTAAGGTATTCAAAACTATTCAATCATCTTTTGAATGATTTTTTTATCGACCAGATAAAATTTTAACAAAAATCAGTTTCATTGGTGTATTTTAAAAAAAACCTAAAAAAAAATTTTGTTTGACGTTTTATATCTAATTAATATTCAAACAAAAAATGATTCTGATAGACATCATACTTATGAATTAATTAATAGTAATTAAAGTAAATATAACAATTTCAATAATAAAATAAAAGTGAAAAAATAAATATTTTAAATAAGCTAATAAACTTTTTCTAAAATTTGATTAGCTTAAACCATAATTTAAAATATGGTTATTAAATAAAGTCAATCTTTTTTTGGAAATAAAAAATGGGAAATCTCATTGTGTAATAACTTAATTTGATCGAAATTGAATTTTGTTTGCTTTATCATAAATATATGGACTTGAAATCTACTGATGTCAATAGGGTACACAACATATAACATTCTGTTTTGCTTCTTTTCATGAACATTTCAGGTAATTAAGATTCTCGATTGAACGAACAAAACTATATCTTGTTTCTTTTAAAATTCAACTTACATTAACCTTATAAAATGATTTGATATTATTATTTTATTGAACGAGAATATCAAAGGCTATTTTTGAAACCAGTACATAGAATACAATATATATCAAATATAAATAATATATATAAATATCAAAAAGAAATTGTGTGTAATATTATATTTTATTATTGAAAACACTATTTTGAAAAACGATGACAAGACTTGAAAGATAAAATTTATGTAACTTAGAACATGAGATAAGATTTGGTCTGGTAAAATAAAATAATTATTAATCAGACGATAACACTATCACGTAATATTCAACTGTGACTTTCAACAGTTTTTATTTGGTTATCACAAGACTTAAATATACCTAGCACAAAACTTTCAGAATGAATTCAGTATGAAAGACAGAATCACAAAACTTTAGTAAACCGATGGAACGACAGAGTGTCTGTCTAAAACCATCCTTTACAATTTTTAGGACAATCGGCATTAATAAATTTATCCTACTGACATCAAAACAAATCACCTTTAAGACTTAAATCGTCAGTTTTTTATGGCACACAAGATATTCAGTTTAGTCTGGACAGTTAAAAATATTATGCTGATTCGAATGAAACTGGAGTTTTCTATAATTATTTCATTTAACTTTATTTTCTCAACAGTCTATAAATTTGTTTTTTTTCAGGGAAAAGAAGGTGAACCCAGAAAATATGAGCCAGGAGCTTGAAAGAATTAGAGTTTGTAAGGTGAGGATCCTAGAGGAAGATCTTCAAATTCAAAAAACTTTCATAACGTTATTTTGAGACTTATTTATCGTAGAGAAAGATTGGCTCTTTTCTTTTTACCAAAGTAGAACTTAAGGATTGAGATTTACCCTTTTATTGGATCATTTTCTATATTTAGTTCTCGGTCATAATTGTTTTGTTTTAGAAAACTGAAATTGATCAGATCAGCTGATAAATACCAAATCTTCATTATTATGTTTTATATATTATATAAATTTAGACTCAGGAGAGTACAATAAGCTTCACCATGGACTACTCACTATTTTTAGTCACTAGTTACACTGTGTTTAAGAATCATTTTTGTTGCGTGAATAAAAGATGATGAGACTTTTTGTCATTTCGCTTAACCATAACAAAATTATTCACTTTTCCAAATTACTTTAAATACTTTACTTAGAACATTATGCAGTTCTTGTAAAAGTTCACTCATTTTTATTAAAACTTTCAAGGTCTTTCTTTTATCTTCCACATCTTCAACTTGTGAAATCACTATTATTTTGTACATTCTATAGTTGTACTGGCAACAAACACATTATAAGGAGTGGTTCGAACGATTAGTTTTTATGAATTTTCCTAAATAAGGACCTAACACCTAAATTAACGCTTATTAAATGTATAGTTTTACAAATATTAAAATTTTATAAGTTACAGTTCTTAATGGTTATCAGCCATTTTTAGTTAAAATCTTTATGCATAAATTTTAAATAAAAATGACATAATAAGTGTTGATACATTTTTGTAAAGTAAATAATTTAATTTTTGGAAAAGGTGAAGTCCATTTTTGAAAAGTTTGAATAAATAATTGGATATACTGAAATATATTATTTTCACTAAATTATTATTGTAACTTCTAAAGTTGAATTTGAAATTAAAGAAATGTGTTTATATCATTTTTCAACTTTAAAATATCAATAAATGGTTTTTTTGTATTAAATTAAAATGTATAACATTTGGATTATGATAATTTATGTTTCCATTATTTTCTTTTATTTTTAAAATTTCTTTCTTATTTAAAAAATGTTATCTTCCATTTTAAAAAATCTTTTCACTGATGAAAAAAATTGCTTTATATTTAACTAAAAATTTATTTAATAACATATGATTATAATTATTTATTTATAATATTATTTATAAATTATCTTATAATATTATATTTATTTATTTTTAAATCAATATTTGAATAATTAAAATAAATTTTAAAAAATTATTTTTAATATTTTTCTGGTCATTTATTATAATACTTTCAAAAATAAGTCGATAAATATAAATTAAAAATTAAAACATATTAGTTTATTGTATTTACAATAATATAATAATTTATTTAATATAATACAATAATAAATATAAATAAATATAAAAAGATAACAAGAATAATATATAAGAAGAATGATATATTAATCAAGAATATAATCATATTAATGATATAATTATTCTAGTTTGTAAAATTTTACTTTTTTTATTTTTTTAAAAAAAATTATAATACAATTTTGTGTAATTGTCATACATTTTTTACTGAAGTACTTAATCTATAAAAAATTATTTCTAATAAATCTTGATTATATAGTAATTTGTATTATTGAAAAACCTTTTATAACACCGAATTTCTGCTTAAAAAAATTTTATTTTAAATAAAAAGACAAAAATGAAATGCATAATAATTCTATTTTTGTCTCAGATAAATTATCTATAAAAAATATTGTTACCAAACTTACTACGGTAATCAGTCCTTCCAATTTCTTAAATAAAGCCTAAAATATTTGTTAATATTGGATTTGCGGAAAATATATTTTCATTTCTCCGGTATAAATTTAACTCTTTCTCCAAAATAATTCATTGCACTTGCTCAAGAGCGAATCAGATGAAAGTATTAATTAATTTATCCAGCTTGGAAATTGTTCATAATAGAAAAAATAATACATATAAAGAACACGGACATATATAATATTTAATTCTAACATTTACTTCTTGAAACTTAATGAAATTTATAATTTATTTTAATATTTTAACATTAACCAAGTTCATTATATATCTGACTTTAAATCTAATAAATGAATTCGGTGCAAAAAATTATTTACTCAACGGAATAAAGAATTTTCAAAGTCTAATACGTTTATTAAATCGACAATCATATTATGACAATCAGGTTCAATCAATAAAAGTCTCACGATTACAGAATGTAACTTCTTCGTATACACCAGACAAACGCTCAACTAACCACTATAATTATATCACGATGTCCTCTCGTAATCCTTCAATCATTTACAAACTTCTTCACATCGTGATCTATATAGTGTTCGGAGATGAAGTACTAGTATTACATCAATACCAGTGATGGTTTCATCGTTTCAAAAATGGTAATGAAAGTCTGGAAGATGCAGAGCATCCTGAATCATCCTTAAGTTGTTGATAATGAAGCTCTAAAGACAGCTTTGGAGTTGGATCCGTGCTGAACTACACTTACTTTCAAAAACATTTGGATACAATTGGGAAAGTAAACCGAAGTGAGTAATGAATCCCTTTCGAACTCAGCAACCAGAACAAAACTGCACGAGTTGCGAATGCCGGGATTCTTCTTTGAAAACTTAAGAATAGCTGATTTCTTGATTTCATTTTTAAATCAGATAAAAAATAGAAATGTTATAACAATTCTACAAAACAACGGCAATAATTGGATGTCAGTGAACAATCAACTCCGAAGCCAAACACTCAAACATAAAAGAAGGTTATGCTTTGCGTTTGATGGAATAATAAAGGTTTGATACATTTTGAACTGATGGATGATGGTCTGATAATTAATGCAGATCTAAGCGCAGAAAAGCAAGGCCGTGAGGATAAAGCTCTAGGATATCAAGGTTTTAATATTTCAAAAATAAAATTACTTCATGATAACGGTCGTCCACACATTGCAAAGGTCACCCACCACAGAATCAATGAATTAGGCTGCGCAGATTTGTCTCCTACGTAATTTAGCCACTATTTAGCTCCATCGGATTACCACTTATTCCAATCGATACAGTACAAACAATAATACTTGAGCAAATTTTCCATAGATTTTTATATTTCACATAATTTAAATTTTTAATTAATTGTATATTTAATTTTAATATTTATTTTAAAATAATTTTTATTTTGATTTTTAATGGCACAATATATTAATCTATGAAAAAATTGGTCAAGTATTGTTGTTTTAAAAAGCATTCAAAAATATATTTTTCTAAATGACTGATTTTGTTGATATCGCAGCTGAAATGGCGACCACGCCAGAGAATTCTTAGGTGAATCACTCAGGTCAGAATTATTTCGAAGATCAGATGATGTCGATAAGTTTCTACACAAGTGTAAAGATTATTTCGACATGTTGGGATTATCCAAAAAAGTTAGAGGATTAGCGGTTATTGGATTAATGGAAAACGAATTTCGAGAGAAGTGTGAAATAACTGATCCAAAGACTGACTATGAAGATTGAATGAGAAAGGCATTCGGGAAAGTAAAATCAAGGATGAAGGATCTTAAAGAAGCTTATAATTATAAGCGTGGAGAAGAAAATGTGGATTTGTATGTGAAAAGAATCTCTGAATTTGCTGACCGATTAATCGAGTACACGTGGGACAAAGAAACGCTGAAAAGTGAATTATTGCTACACTGTTGCAATGACAAAGAGATGTAGGAACACTTGCAAATGAAGGAAAAGAAGGATTCAGAAGAAATTGTAGATGAAATGAAGAGATTTGATAAAGGAAGATTCGTACCATAAAAAGTAAATGTGATATCTTATAGAGATGCATTACAAAACAGGCGAAAACAGAAAACTAAACTTCGCCTATCAGAAGCCTTTTAATAATAGCGTCTACAAAAATGAAACAAGATAGCAGCCGGAAAGAACCAAATCAGAGGTGGTCTGTTACAGTTGTAACAAAATAGGGCACATCAAAAAAGATTGTCCAAATCGAAACAGAAGAAAATGTTTCGCATGTGGTTCGAAAGACCATATATGAAGAGATTGCAACAGAATGAAGTTCAATCTTTGTTATAAAAAAGACTGCTATTAATATACCAGTGAATCAAGAATAAGAGCTATCAAACAACGATATAATTATGAGAGAAATAGAGGAACGGAATATAGCAGAAATAATGGGTTTTAGAGAAATGTGAACGAGATATCAGTAGAAACGGTGGAAGTTTTTTCAACAAGAAGACAGAGAAAGGCAGTATGGAAACGAAGAAAGACAAGCAGACGCGTATTACACACACCCAAAAGGGCGGGATCCTTCCGAAGTTGAGTTTATCGAAGCCTTGAACTAGACGTAGGAATATGGTTTCGCAATGAGAAAAATTTAATAGAGAATGTGAAAAGTGATAGTGAAAATGAAAAAGTGTCAGAGCAAAAGAAGGAATTGGAAAAGTTGAATAGATTTTTTAAGAATTTTGGGAATGGAGATGAAAAGGAGATAGTAACGCTGAATAATTTTAAAGAACGGAGTATTAAATATAACGTGATGAAAGAAAGGCCATGTATAACTGTTAATATACACGGACACGAAATGGAATGCTTACTGGATACTGGAGCTAGCATAAATGTTATGAGTCGAAATACATTTCTAAAACTAGGCAATGAAGAAATACAAAGATGCATGGAGACCATAAAGACTGCGAATAATAGTGCAATGAATGTGGTAGGAAAGATAACAGTTGATGTTTATTTTTGAGATAGAGCTGAGTCAATGTCATTCACAATTGTAGAGCAGGTTTCACCAGAGCTGATTGGAGGAACAGAATTTGTGACAAAGTTCGGATTTAAATTAATGAAGATTTAGATGTAAAAGGAAGTCTCATGGGTATGCAACACTGAGGTCAAGTTTGGAAGAGTTGTTAAAGATGAAGAACGCCTGCGAAGAGGAAAGAAGGTATTAGTCACCGTCGAAGATAAGAAGCTCTTGGAATTGTTAGAAAAAAACAAAGAAGCATTCATGGCAAATCCGTGGGGTATTGGGTGTACAAAAACGATACAGCACAAGATCCAAACTACTGGTGAACCAATTAACAGGAAACCGTGGAGATAGCCAATGCACCTAGAAGAAAAAATCGGTGAAACAATAAAGAATTTATTTGAGAACGGAATAATAAGAAGATGCAACTCGCCAAGGAACACGCCACTAATTTACATGTGGAAAAAAGAAAGAAAAGATGTCAGATTATGTCTAGACTTTAGAAAGCTGTGACTGAACGTCAGGCTTTACTAATGCAAAACGCAGAGGATTTACTGTATAGATTAGAAGGAGCGAAATATTTAAGCACGATTGACCTGGGAAATGCATATTACGGAAATTTATCAATTAATATGCAAAAAAATCAAGAGTGTTAGAACAATTGTGTGGGAAGAACAATGAAAAATTAATATAGACCAAAGCATGCAATGTGGCTTTCCAAGAATTGAAAGAGTTACTAAGAAAAACGCCAGTGCTAACTTTTCCAGAATTAAAAGAACGTTTATATTAGACACTGATGCCAGTTTTGAAGCGATTGGAGCAGTGTTGTCAAAGACAGACGATAATGGAAATTATTTTGATTTTTAATGGCACAATTTATTAATTTATTAAGAATGGAAAATTTGTTTAAGCATTATTGTTTTAAAAAAAAAGCATTCAAAAATATATTGTTCTAAATGACTGATTATGTTTATATTGCAGCTAACACCTTATATGTTTCTTTTTAAAATCTTCGTTAGTCACTTTTAAATACAATTTTTATACAACATTTTCTCTAAACATTAATGTCTAAAATATGTAATCATAAAATCAGTTTTTATTATATTAGGTGTGAAAATATTCACACACCTAATATTTTGAAAAGATATCAATTCTTCAAAAATAACACAACAAAATAAATATTTTTTTCCTTATAACTTCAAAAATCTAATACTTTCAAATTTTTATGAAATTAGTAGTTCAGAATTAATAATCTAAGCTTGATAAAACAATTTTTAAGGTGTAGTAAAAAACTTGGCAGTCTTAACTTGTATTAATAAGTAACTCAAGTTTAGCGCTGTTCCAAAATCAAAAAATTGAATTTCTTTTCTCATTGATAAAAAGGAGAAAATAAAAATAATTACGTTGATTGTTAATCACTTTTATCCATGGGATCACTGTAGGTTAAATTTCACAGTCTCTATCTAACTCCAAGCGGAAAATGGAAATTACAAAACTCTATGCTCTATAATTGAAAAATGTGTGGTAATGAGCCTAAATTATACCAGTTCATTTCAACGAAAGATACAATTAATACAAACTATAAATACTTTGCTATGATTTCCAAAATAGGTAGAAAGCAATTATGCCAGAAACAAATAATAAAACATTGACAATAATATTAAATCTGTGATAGAATCACGCTATTATATCCCTTAGTTAGGTCTTTGATTATCTTGTGAACTAAATAATTCAATTTCTCCCTTTCTTTTTTGTATTTTAAAGTTATTTCGATGGAACGGCAATTATTTTGGATCACACTTTATCCCCTGGAACTTTCTGTAGGGATATACTGTGGTATAACTCTCGTCTCCGATGTATTCCGCTGCCTCTTGTTAGCAGCTGAAAATATTGAATATTGAAAAAAGATTTCAAAATCACTCTTCAATATTGAATTTTATGTCAGTAATTAATCTTTGTAAGGAACGAAATAAAAGGTAAAGAAGGAACAATATCAGGGTAATAACTACACTAAGGCAGATATTCCCATCCTAACTCGATTTTTGCACAATGCTGCTGTGGTGAAGAATTGCACACTTTCGACTTACCAATATGGATTCCTTTTTTTAAACTTGATTTAGCCTTTCCAATTGAGCAAAATTTACTTCGCTTATAATTGTTTTGTTAGCTGGCAAAAGTTTAAAATACATAATTTCTTTGAAATTCCTTCAAAAAACAACATCCTCTCTCTTCTCCTTTGCACTGATTAATTTGAAGAGCGGGAAATTTGAATGAGCTCAGATCGAAGACATACTAATCAATTTCTCGTCAACTATCTCATCAAGATTGCATCGTAAAAAGCCCCTAATTCCGGCATAACGAAAATTGAGAAATAAAAAAATGTTTTATTTTACTAAAAATTTTAATTTTGTATTCGCTAGAAAGCCTTTTTTTTGCTAAATAATTTTTTCCAAAAACTTTTCTGCTAAAGAGTATTTTTAAGACTTGATAAGTTGTATATAAAGTTTGCTCAATATCTTGAAGTTTAGTGTCTTAGCTTCAAGATTTTTCTTCTTCATGAGTTGCTATAAGCAGTTCCCATACAGCCCTAAACTGCCTTTCGATCAACCCGTTTGTCCGATGGTCATAAGTACCGGAATTAATATTTTCTATGAACATTTTTACTGCCCTTTCCACAATTTATATAAATTTCTCAAGATGCTTCAACAAAAAAATCCACGCATTCTGAATTGAACTTATTCTTGTTTTCTCGTTTTGTCTTGAAATCGCGATTAACTTAATAAATCTACTGTCGGTCAATGATAGCCAAAATGTCTTTTATACTTAATATTTCCTAAAAGGTCTATAAATATTAATCATAATTCGTTCTAACAGTTTTGATTTCAGAAATTTCATCGCCATCTCATTGGATCAAGTTATTAATGTCTTTGATCTTTGAGATGAATCATATTTCTTTACAAATTCTCTTGTATATTCCCACAATTTCTTTATATCAAAGTTTGGTGTTACATATCTGGCCATTTTTTCGCTTCAGCGTGTGAACTTTTTTGTGCACCTGTTCAAGAAAAGTTTTAAATCTCTCTTCTGGTATCCCCATTGTGTTACAAATTCTTTCGATGTTGTAAACTTTCCTTTTCTATTATTTTTTGTTTTCTTTAATATGTAATATCTCTTGGCTATTATATTGCTAATGATCCAAATTATTCTCTCGTTTAAATTCTAACATATTATGCGTACGCATCTTCATGCTGTAATAAACATTTTGAATACTGATTACAAGTTTTTTTTGATAGCATATCCACATTTTGATGCTCACTCCCTTTTCTGTATTCTATTTTCACATCTAAATTACCTAGGCAATTGATCCACATTTGAAAATGTGGGGTACTTAGATTTTTCATTGTCATGATAATATTGTTTTAAGACCGGGCGGTAAATTGAACTGCTTGCCAAATAGAAAATGTTTGAAATTTTTTGAGAAATAAATATCTATAGAAGCTGTTTCCTTGTTCTACAATATCCTTTTTCATGATTGGACATTGAATGGAAACCATATGCTGTCACCCGCTCCCTTCCAACTTCATCTTATAGAGATAGCCTTGTTCCAATTGGATCAGAACCTGTATCTGTGTTCAGAATAAAAGGTTTAGATAAATCTAGCAAACAGACTAATGCAGCATTAGCCAAAACTGTTTAAAGTTCTGTGAAAACTTTGTCACTTATTATGTCCATATCAACTTTTTCTGAACGACGACAAATTTTTTACAACTTTATTGCTTTCTTAGCGTAATTCTGAATGAATCTGCGACAATAATATCAGATACTTAGAAAACAGCGCAGATTCTTCGAACAACTTAGTTTTTGAATGACATAATAGCATCTATCTTCGTAGGATCTGTTGAAACACCTTCTTTACTGATTATATTCGAAAATTCTCTGATATCTTTTCGAAACAAGTCACATTTCCCGATTGAGTCACAAACTTACTTCTTGAATTTAAATCAGCACTCTCTCCAATAATTAATCGTGATTTTCTTTGTCCCGAGTGAAAATCAGAATATCAACCTCCAAATATTCGTTTGTGGAGCATCCCCAAATAAACATTGAAACTTTAATGAATGAGCAACCATTTTGAAATTTTTAGTGATTGTTATTTTACTGTTATTTTATTCTTGGTTAATAAACATTATGATTTTATTTCTATTCTTGTTTCATGTAAAAGATTTACAGCTGAGAATCAGACAATTCCCTTTTAAATAATAATAATAATTATTATTATTTATTAAATATTAATTATAAATTATTACCAAAAAACAAAGAATTTATATAAAAAACAAATATGGAAAATATAAATTACTAAGAATAAAAAATAATGGAAATAAAATTATATATGTTACTAAAAATATATTTTAGACAAATAAAATTATATGAATTTCTAAAAATAGAAATTATATGTTTCTAGAAATAGAAATTATAATAAAATTTTTATATATAAACACAAGAAAACAGTAACAACAACACAATAAAAATCTTACCAAAGGCTAAGTAAATCTAACAGAATAAAATAGTCGACACAAAACAAATAGTCAGAAAGACATCCAGCACGGAAAGATAGTCCACGTCGAAAATCCAAATTACGATCATAAAAACAAATACCAGGTCAAATTATATTATCTAATTTGCAAGAACCAGATCATTTTTCAAACATTACTGAACGAAAATAAGAAATTTGCATAGTCTACGATTAGCATATTCAATTTCAACATTCCTTAGTAGAACGACTATATAAGTGGAAACCATTTCAGTGAAAGAACACAAAAGAATCAAAAGAACCAACTTGTAGATCAATTCAATTGGGTAATTAGTATAACATTATTATCATTATCATTTTTACTATTTAAAAGATTCATACTCTGTGAGTACAGCAGTATTGAATCAATTTTTAATATATATCTATTACAACAATTTGCGCAATCTTAACCGATTGACGTAAATTTTTAATTAAATATCTCCTTATAAATAAATACTCGGTGCTTCATCGTTGATCAACTAAAAGTTTTCTTGTTTTTCTTCTTCTTCCTTTTTTGTTTAAAGTTTGCACAGCCGCTAGCTGGCAAACTTCCTGAGGGCTTTAACACACTAGGCTAAGTCTGTTTTTAAAGATTCTGATTCATTCAGCATAAAATCTTATTGTCAATTTGTCATTTAAACATTGTTGTAAACCAATTTTTCAATAAAGATATTATTTTAAAAATTTTGTTCCTTTTCGATCAATTTTTACATTGTGTCAGAAAATTATAGTGCTAGAACCTTTATTTGCAATTTCTTCTGATAGCACATACTTTGTTAAGTGACCTAAAAGCAGAGTTAAGTCTTTTTTACAATCAACCATCTTTTTAGGAACTTAACACGTTTAACATTTTTTTGAATCCAGAATTCCCGTTTTTCTTTAATCTGGATTAGATTAAAATATTGACTACGGAATTTGATAAGTTTTTCCAAATCATCTACTCGTCGATAAAGCTCAATAATAAATCGATTCTGGATTTTTCTTTGTTTTGAGGTCACTATGTGAGGTTCAATAGAATTCAACTCTTTAATAAAAGTCAAACCCTCTTCTTTTAACATTTATTTAATAAAAAATCTGCCGAAATTCATGAAAATTTAAACAATTTCAAATATGACAATTAAATATTTCATAATTGCAAAAAACAAAATTAATAACTTTAATTAACTGAAAAGAATATTCTCTAACTTCGAAGGTAGGTGAGGAGTCTCTCTAATAAGAACTACATTCCTACCAACTAGTTATGTAGAACTGCAAACAAAAGACAAGAAGAAAGAAACAAGTAAAAAAAATTAATTACTTTATTAATTAATTAATTAATTACTTGATTCGATTAACTCTCATCGATTCATAACTTAATCTTATTCAACTGTCTCAGGAAAACTGACTGTTAGATCACTATGAAATATAGGTACTACTTTATATTAGATTTTAACTGATTTCGCATCATTATTTGCACTAATTCTCGGTACATAGGTCTGTAAGTCATGCTGGTACAATAATTTTATTCCTACTATTGTTAATTCATCCAACCAAAATGACGTATGTTATTATTATTTATTCTTATGACTTCAAACACCACATATGACATTATAATAAAGTTACTGAGCTCATGGCTTCAAGCTTCACTGGGCTTAAGATGATTTTCTTGAGGTCTAATTTCGTCATAGGTTCACTTAATTAAATGATATATTTTTATTCTGACTCTTAAAACCATTTATTTATATGGAACTTTTATGGAACTATTATAACATGACTTTTGAACTTTTAAGCTACTTATTATTCGCAAAAATATAATTGTTAATAATTTTTTTTAAATGAATGTTAAACATTCAAGCTTTCGTTAGGATAAAATTTTGGTCGGCAATATTATTAATAATATTTTTTTAAAAAGTTTTCATTTCAATAGGTTAAATAAATAATATTATAGTTTTCTTTAAAACTTTTTTTATTAAATTATATATTATATAATTTATATTTATATATTATATGGAAAGTGAAATTATCATATATTAAAAGAAATATAAAAGTTATAGTTTAAACCCAAAAAATGTATTATTTTTTGTTTTGTTTGAGTGCAACAAATAAATACGTAAATGTTTTCAATATTAAATAAAAGTTAAAAGACTTCATCTCTTTAACATAATTTACTTATATAAATCGTATCTTTAACATGTACAAAGTATTTTAAAATTCCCAAATACAAAATAGTTAAGTATAATTATAATTTTAAAAATTCTAAGTTTATTAAAATTTATTACAATTAATTAAAGAAAAGTTAAACGCGAATTTTTTAAAATTCTACTTAATTTATAATAATTTTTCAAAATGAATTTGGAATATAAATATATTTTTAAATTAAAAAAAATAATCAAATGATACCAAAAATATTTATTTATGTGAAGAATTTCATAAAAATAAGACATGAACGAATACAATTTCACTTATCTAAAATTAAGCAACAGTAAATATATGCGAATGATATATTTTAAAATTGTTTTAACGTTATTCAACAGATTATTTCGAATCATAGATTGGTCCAGTTTTCTTCTTAACAGATTTCTGGATCGAAGATTGTAGAAATGGGTTAAAAGTCTAAAAATAAATTAAAAATTATCTTCTTTATGTAAGACGAAAACCTTTTTAGAAGATCTTGATGATTTTCGATGAATCTCATCACAGTTTCTCATATGTTCTCTATCACAAGAACACTCTCCGTTGATCATCTTATTTAAAATCCATTGTTGATTAAAATCTTTTGTGTCCGGTATATCTTTATCACAAGGTGATGTAGCCTTTTGAGGATCCATTCCAATTGGGCATGGATTTGGAGGATCACAATAGGCAGGTAAATTATTAGGTTTCGGTTTTGGTAACTTGTGAACAGGAAATGGACTTGCATCTAGCCATTGATCACCTTCGTCTGCACCACCAGACACTTTATGTTCTCCCCATAAGTAATTAGTACCTGAATGCTCATCTGCCCTGTGATGCTTGCTGTTTTTAATTTTTTCCAGATCAGCCAAAAGTCCTTGCCATAAGTCTTCCGATACATCTTGCCGGTCATAATTTGGATCAGAGAATAATGGATGATCATTTTGATAATCTTGTTGAAATTTATTATAATCATCCCCAAGAATTGGGTCTTGCATTAGAGAATTGTGAAGTTCGACGTTTCTTTTATGTAAACTATGTATATAATTATCATAATTGGAACACAAGTACCCATGAACAAATAAGAGAATTATCTAATAATGACAATGTTAACTAAGTTATTAAAATAAAATTGGTTTACTTGTCCTATCATTTTTGTCAGATAATTTACAATGAATTTTTCATTGATAAGTTCTTTTAAATGATAAATACGACGTAATCAATAATTGTTCTGCTGTTTCGGAAAGAAAATTAAGAATATTTGTTCTTGACTTCATTTATATTCTGCTCAACTTCAACCAATCACATCTCATTTATTCATGCATCCTTTTCAGCGTACTACACTGTTATTTAACATTAGACAGGAAGAGGATGAATATGTGAGCTATTCTTTGAAACTAGTCTTAAATACTTTATTTTGAGAGTATTTGAAAATAGTTGTGTGTTAAAAACATTTCCATTTCTGGTAGGTTGAGTTTATTTATTAATTTTCTATAAAATTTGGTGTTATCCATTGCTATCTATTTGAATTATGCATTGAAAGTGGGCCTCTAAAATTTTTATTTTATTTAATTAGTAGTATAAATATTAATTAAACATAAATCAAAAAAGGTAATTTATTCAAAATATTTTTCATCGTTGATAATAACTTTCTCTCATTCTTCAGGGAGCTTTTGAATAACTCAATAAATGAAATCGGCATCTGTGGTGTCTTTCTAATCTGTGATCCATTTTTCAGATTCCTCGAAGAATTGAAGTGCTTCTTGAATAGTGAGTGTGCCATCGACCGAAACATCCAACCTATAGTCCAGAAATCGCACTTTCGGAATATCAAAAAGTACTAAAAATGACAAAAGAGTGATAAAAAAACCTTAAAAATCACTAAAAAGAAAAACCGAAATTTATTAAATCTGACAATCACTGGAGAAAATTTTATTTGATTAAATGATTTCTCTTTAAAGCAATCTAGACATAAATTCAAATAATAATAAATTCAAACATAAATTCATTTAAGAAATCTTCCCTTTTACCTTCATTTATTCCTTGCCTGTCTTTCATTTTTATTTTATTATTAAAGCTTCTCACATTTTGTGTATGAAATCGTGTTCCTGGGTTTAAAAAAAGGTACTTATGAAAAAGTAAAAAAGAGTCATGTGCATATTCTAAATCTGTTTTAATTGTACTACTGTGACAATAATATCGAACAGAGTGGTAAAGTATAATAATAAGTATATAAAAAAAATATTTTTTTCCTGTTAATATAGTTTAATAGTAAGTTGTTAATCGTTCTGTTCTCTTCTGATCTTGGCTTCTGGTTCTATAGTTTTGCTCTTTTAGATCTCAGCTGTTTAAATTCTGTGCCAGTACTCTTGTACTATTTTGTTTGATTACAATTCGCACACAAAGGTATTTATATATCTTAAGCGCTAGAAAGATTGGAGAACTACGCGTTTTTCTAAATTCTTTAAGAGTTGGTACTGATATGCTTTTCTAAATTTTTTACAAGTTTGTACTGACGTTCTGTTTGCTAATTTTTGTTTGTCTTTTTTTGTTCAAAATATTATTAATTTTTTGTTGATTATATTGGTATTTTTTCTTATGTATTTTATTATTAGTTACTTTTGTTTTTCTTAAAATAAAATTTCTTTTCCTTCGATTTCTATTTTTAGAAATAACTAATATTATATTTTATAATTTCCTATAAATAGTAAATTAAAATACTTATTTATATATTTTTGATTTTTTATTCTATTAATACTTGACAGTTATAATCTTTACATATCAAAATAGAGAAAGAGAATATAATGAATCACACTGTTTTTCAATCAAGTTAAATGTCTTTTATTGCTGGATGCTCCACAATAAGAAAATTAATAGATCCATTAAAAACCTTTATGTAACCAATTAAATCTGACAATCATAAAGTGATGAAATTATATATCACAATCATGTTATTTAACTATAAAAACTCGTTAAAAACACTAAAAAGTAATAAAATATGATGTAAAATTAGTAATAAATCACTGAAAAAACATGAAAAAATTGTCAAAAAATCTCGAACAAGGTTGAAAAAAGTAATAATCATTAATAAAAGTCCTATTAAACACACTAATAAAAGTATGAATAAAAATTATTAAAAAGTACTAAATAGTACTAAGTACTAGAAGTACTAAAAAGTGCTAGTTTTCTGTAAGGTAAAGTAGTACAATACCATACCTACTTATCCATAGAATATATATCTTACACTTTCCAAAAATTATAAAATATATGCATGAAAGTTCAAGAGTCAGATACTTGCTTTTAAAATCATATACTTCAGAAACTCAATTAGATAGACAGAAAATCAAAGAAGTCATTAATAAAAATATTATACCAAATTTTGATTGGAATTTTAATAAAAATTTGAAATAAATAAAATATTTTCTATATTTTTTATCTAATAAAAAGTTTGAACACAATTTTAAAAGAATTAAAATTAAAATGTAATGATATTTTTCCAAAACATTGAGAATTTTTGCACGAGAACACTTTAGAGACGAATTTTGTCCGTTGCAGAATCAAAGATTCTATTCAGTCGAAATAATAAATAAATGCAAAAAATTATTTTTAAATGAAAAAATATAAACGTGAAAAAAAATTATAAAACAGCCTTTTGAAATAAATTTTGATATTTTAATAAAACATATAATCAACTAAGATATTATACACGACATTTAAATAATTAATTACATATTAACATTTTAGAAAAAATTGAAGAAAAACAAAGACCATTAACAAGATTAAATTTTACAAAAAATGAAGAATTTCAAATATACATAAAAGATAATTATTTAGAAATTAATCATTTATTTAATAAAATACTTTTATCAAAAATTACAAGAGATTATCCCAAAGAAGAAAATAAAATTCAAGAAATACGTACCATTAGATAATGTAAGTGTTTGGTTCGACGCTTACTGTGAGATCTAATCTCGAAAATATAAAAATGCTAACTCTAATAATATAGGTTAGAACTGGGCTCACCAACTACGTCAAAGGTTGGTGTAACAAATAGGTGTTCTAAGATACGAACTAAGTTTAATTAAATTAACTAAAATGACACATTTTTTGTTTACAAAAATATATTTTGTAATACAATTACAAATC
>JBBMKC010221240.1:0-12209 GCA_037834085.1 Bipalium vagum
ACAAAATTAATGAAAATAAAAAAAGTTTAAAATTGTGACGCATATATTAATATTATTAAAACAAAAACACGGAGTGATTTATCGAACACCCTGTATTATTACTACGGTCGTATCAAAAGTCTTGTCACTGGCAAAATTTTGTTAACCCATGAAAATTTTAATCATCTAGCGAATGACTGTGTAGGGTGTGCTTAAATTATTATGTAACCAGATATTTATTTGTTTCGTTGCAGTCATTATAAAACTGAGTAATTTCGTAAGTGTACTATTTTATCATTCTATATCTAAAGATATAAAAGTTACAAGTAAAAACTCGGTTTCCCATTTGAAACAATTCACCAAAATGAAATGGACGCTATACAATGTCATTAGTTCACCTACAAAGTATGGACCAGCGACTAAGTATTCTTGAGGACCATTGATATTTAGGTTTTTCAATCTTGATAACGAACAATTGCTGGTCCGGTTACACTCAGTCTTCTCATCGTAATCCAACGTATTTTTACCGAATATCTCCATTTAAAGTGGAAATTAACAAAATTGATCCCGATAGTATTATCATACACGATAATGCTTGTCCAAATTGTGCTGCTTATACATATGTATAATCAGAATCTTTGAAGGAGAACTAACTTATTACACCGTTCACTTTACATTACTGATCTTAATATGCTCGAAGGTTGGTGTTTTCAAAACTGAAACGAAATGGATATTGTAGAGGTTTTCAATCCACAGATGAAGAGAAAACATTCATGACAGATTTTTTGATAAAATTATCCTCAGATGACCTAATTCAATAATTCCAGTAGTTGAAAACTGAACTTCAATCTATCATTAATGCACAAGACTGGTGATTTACAGTAACTACCATTATTTTAGGTTGTCCTATTTGTGAAAAACAAATTTTGACAAGAATTTTGCTTCGACTGCAGTATATATTCCTTTTAAAATTAATATTAATTGTTTGAGCCAGATACCAAATTTTATTGCTTAAATATTAATATAAAGCTTGGATATTATCGTTTAAATTTAGTGAATTTTTTATAAATTTTACGATTTCCTTTTGTTTTAGAAATGTCACATATCTTATATTATTAATTCTTTGTAAATAACAGCCAACAACACATGATATTTGCTGGCTGATATTCGGTTGAGATTAATAAATAAATATTATTAAGTGGAAGTTGTATAATATAAAATTAAATACAAAAAAATCTCTATCAATGCACTTTTGCTTTTGGAATGTTAAGTGAAACATAATATACTGACATTTACACAAAATAAATTTATTTAAGAAAAAGTATAAATAATTATATATAAACCAAAAATTAAACCTGATATTCTTTATTTCGCATTATTATATCACTAACTTTTTTTAAAGAAAATTACATTTACAACAATTATAATTGGAAGTTTTCATTTAATATTTTATTTTAAAAATTGTATTATTTTTGTTTTAATCATTAGATAGTTTTTAATTATTATAATCGATTTTTCTCAATAAATATAATCTATAATATAAATATATTAAAAAATATAAAATATCAATATTTATAAGACCAATCAGATACAACCAACAGCTTCGCGCACCATTTAAAAAGACATTAAAATCGAACACTTTAATCTTCGAAAAAACCTAAGATTTCCTATTAAAACCGTAAAGAGTTTCTTGAAATCTTAAACTTTCATTTTTGCAATAAATATTTGTTTTTATCCATTCAAAATCACTTCGAAAATAAAAATATAAATATTTAATTAAAGAATGATTAAATAAAATATATCTGACAATTTTACTAAAAGTAAAGACGAAGGGGAAAATCAATACCTCTGCTTAATATTACGTAGGATTAGCGTTGACAATGCACCAGAAATTAATAATTGCAACGAATTATCATGAGAATTTCATGATTGGAAAAGTTTGCAAGGAAATGAATTTTTTTTGTTTTTTGTTATTTATTCTACAATATTTTCAACTTTAGTTGAATGTGAAAAACAAAACTTCAAATAATACTTTGAAAGAAAAAACTGTGAAAATATTTTTTTTCTTAACAATATAAAATTGTCGAAGAAGAAAATAATCATTATTTCAATGCGAAACGATTTTTAATTAAAATAAATATTTTAAAAATATAATATTTATTGGAAAAATATAAATAATGTGATTTGGAGATATCTCTTGAAAACATTTTTCTTGAAACCTTTGTAATTTTATGAATGGTAAAATTTTCAAAATGAATCTGAGCACATTGAAAAATTTTGTTTTTCATACAGTAAATAAAATAATATCTTTATTCAAATCTCCTTTCGATAACATTTGAAACAAAATATCCCTTAATATGGAAACCTCTGAAAAGAATAATAATATACTGTTTTCCATAAAAATAAAACGAGTAAAGGGAAATTTAATTCCATTCAGATAAATTATTTTTGTTGTTAAGGTAACTGTTACTGCATCATTAATAAATATTTGACTAAATAGAATTTTTGATCAAAAATATAATATTCATTGATATTCACGTAATTATTTTATGGAAAAAGTTAGATAAAATTCTGGGAAAATGATATCAGAATACCGGCATTTGATGTTCCTAATCAGTTTAAATTATGCCCTCTAGTTCTTGGTAAGAAACATCATGTTACCGTAGGAGAAAGGAGATTTTTATATGGATATATTAAATTATGAGATAGATCGGCTTTCCTTATTGTAAAGAAAAGACCACAAAGCGGAGCATCCTACTCAGGTGCTAATGATCAATGGATATGTGAAAAGAATAATAACTTATTTCTTATAGACTGGAAAATGTTTAATTAAGTAATAATGCTAATCATAATCCATAATAAGATTAAAATTTTCGTAATATATTAGTGGTTTGAATATGTTTTCATTGTTCACATATTTATGACATTTTAAATATTATTATAACAAATACACTTTGTTTGGAAACATTTGTTTAAATAAGTCATTATTGATTACCTTGATATACATAACTTTATAATTAATTTTAATTAAACTAATTATTTCGTACAACGAAATTTGATAAAAGGAATAATCGCACTGCATGTTGTTCTTTTTCAATCGAATTCTACCACTTCCTGCCTATTTCTCGGATATTACTCCAATGGATTTTCACCTATTCCGTTCTATGCAACATAGTCTTTCATATGTAAAATTTAAAGATATTGAAGGCCTGTAGAAGTTCATTGACAACTTTATTCAATCCAAACTTAAATACTGTTTTCATTGTGATATTCATATTTTGCTAGAAAGATGGAAAAGGAGCTAAGAATGATGGAAAATTTTTTGATTAAATATATCATGTTATTTGTTTTATATTAATAAAGATTTTTTTTGTAAAAATTATTAAATAATAATTTTTTCAATATTAATCCTAATTTTTAGGATTCAATATTCGATTTTTATGAACATCAAAGTTTCCTCAATGTAATTTTTCATGCACAGATGATAGTCATATTTGATAAACCAAGTTATCCAGAATCCAAATTATTCATTCTATTGTTTTATACATATTAGCTATCGAAAAATAAGTCACCTTTAATTTTGGATTTTTCTTTTAACTATTTTTATGCTGTTATCTTGCCTTAAATATAAACTTTTGTTTTTATAAATTGGTCTCCAAATAAATCACATATGATGGCATATACTTTGCAAATCTTGACATAATAATCTAATAAAATCAGTGCTTATCTGCTTTATATCTTTTTGCTTTTTATTCAGAAATTTTGAAATTACTGAAATAGGTGAAAACCTCAAGAACTAATATCTCGTCTATACTATCCTTCCAGTCAAATTTCAATAATTTTTTTCGTACTCATTGCAGAACAACATAGTTTCTGTTAGCTAGTACTGGGCGTGTGTCTACCAGTGTAAATAATATTATTTAAATATTCGATTTTAAATATATCGAGAATGAAGACAGTTGAAAGTAGTCTGTTATATGAAGTATATTTAATAATAATATTATTATTATTTTATATTATAATAATTTATATTATTTTTAATTCTATTTTAAGTAGTTTTCATTCAAGAAATAAAAGTCATTATAATTATTTTTATAATAATAAATAAATAATACTTCTAGAGAAAAATTAAACCTGGTTATTAATATCGGTGAAGTCAAAATGATTAAAATAAAAAATAATAAAAATAAATTTTAAAAAGTAGGAAAAGATATTAATAATTAGGAAAAAATAAAATAAAAGCAAATTTTAATTTAACTTTCAGCAGCAATATTCAGTGCAATCCCTAAAGTTGCAAAATAAATTATAATTATTAATTATAAAAATACAAAATCAAAATGGAGTTCAGTGAATTGCATATTATAAGGATTCAGACTATTGTCATTAAAAAATATTCAAATCAACATTTCAAAAAGTAAAATTCAAACATTTTTTTAAAAATCGATTTTTAATCAATTATCGATTAATAGTATTAAACTTTCCGTTTAATTATTAATAATAATTAATTAATGAAAAATAATAATTTCAAGATAAATGAGATATTTAAATTCAGAAAATAAAAAAAATTTTCTAATTATTAAACTTTTTAATTTTTATAAAATCACCATCAAACCATCATTTGAAATAATGATTTTTCAAAGGACATTAAAAAGTTTTAATTAATTTTTAAAAATTATTAAAAATCAAAAATTAATTTTCACATTCTTTAACAAAGCATTTAACTTTTATTTTTAAAGGTATATTACCAAATATTATTCTTACTTTTTGGTAAATTTTTATTTAAATTAAGTGGTCTGTTTTCGACCAATTCTAAGATTTTTACAAGATTTCTTAATAATTAAAATCAGAACTGTTTATTTATCATCATTTTGACAATATTTTTATTGATTTTTCCAAGTCATTCCATCATAAAATTGAAATTCAAACAAACTATACAAAAATTCAAATACCCATTCAATTATAATTTTCTTTTTTTGTGATTAATGATTATCTTTCACAAACAACTGAAGACAAGAGTAAACCTTTTGTAAATTAATAGGTGGATTAATGGTTTTGATGATAAATCACAATTCAAAGTTCTTAAATAAAGATATGTTGCATCTTTCAAAAAATAATCTTCGGTAAGACTTAAACTTTCAGATATTTAAAATAAATTGTCATCTTGACTTTATTACAAAATTACTCACATAACTTATTGATTTTAAACCAGAGTTAATGCGCCCTCCTAATAATTCTATAAAAACATTAAAAATAGAAATTTTATTGAATAAAAATTTGTATTAAAATAAACGAAAATTGCGTCGTTTTTGCATTAAGTATTAAATTTTTCTAACGTGAACATATTTTGATAAAAAGCTAATAAAATTATTTTTACAAAACATAGGTACAAAAAACCAATAAGGAAAATAAGATCCGTTGTTGTTCATCATTTTTTTCTATTTTCAGGTAGTTGACTAATTCCCGAACGATAGAATAATCTGGGTTTCGAAGCAAGGTATTTATCAAGAAATTCTCGAATCTCAGAAACGTTTTTGAAACGATATCCTGCTAAAAAAATGTTGCATTGATCGAAATAGGTGATAATCTGTAGGATCAAGGTCCGGGGAATAGGCGGTATGAGGAAGAACTTCCCAAACTTAAAGTGAGATTGTGTCCTGAGTAAGCTTTGGTACAGGTATCTAGCATTTTCATGCAGTCTTATGCTATCCTTTTTTTCTAAAATTTTCCTAATTTATATAGCTGCCTGCTTGATCAACTCCAAACTGCTTCACAAGTTCTTATTGTATTTGAGAAGATCTTTACAGAGCAGTTCTTCCAATCTCTCAGAGTGTAATATTTGTGAAGGATCGGTTCCTTGTTGATTTTTTACATCTAATTTTCCATCTTTAAATCGGCGATACTAATATTTACATGAACTATACGAAATAGCCTCTCCTAAACATAGCATATGAATTACGATGCGGCACAAGCACATTTTCCTTGCTAAAATTCATATCTGATACAATTTCAATAGTATATATTTTCGTCACTCGTTTCTAAATCCAAAATTTTTTGATATTCTATAACAATTAAAGTGAATTTTTTCAATAAATATACAATATTAATTACTGAAACTTAAATTAACCGGATGTTTTGATTATTGTTGATTTATTTAAACAATGATTAAAAAATTTGTTTAATACTTATGCATACATATAATACAAATATTTATGACTAAAATTGTATTATAATATAACTCCAAAAATAATGAAGAATTTTAATTTGTATTTTAAGTGCAAATAATGGATAAAATTGTCGTCTGCTCTTTCATCAAAAGAAAATTTATCTTCAGATATTTTTGCGAGTGTACTTTTAAGCTCTCTTTGGGCACGTTGAATTTCCTGAAAAACCATTATATTAATATTAATGTATTTTAGATAAAACCAGAAGATGTCTTTCAGAATCCCAATTTAAGAGAAAGAGGGTTGAGAATTACATATTAAGAGAACAGGTAATTATCTTTAATTTTCAATTTTCGAATTAACCGAAAATCCCATGCCTTTCACACCAAACAGTTTTTCATTGGCATAAATAGAGACAATAAAATGGTAATATTTATATGTTGACTGAAAATTGGCGTTTTACGCTACTCTGTGACAGACAGAACTTAAGATACATTTGTTAATTATTATTGTTATCATTTTCATTATTTAACCAATTCCAATAAAGATATTTTTCGTGGTTTTTTTGAGTAAATTATCAAAATATGATTTAACGTAGAGCTTTATTCGTTACGTTTTAGTTATACTTAAATGAACATATTTAATACGAGTTATACAAAGTTGTTTTAATTAACTATTTTATGTACTGCTAGGTCAAGTTAGTGTTGATCTATTTTTGATGTCAGAACTCAAAAAACTAAAAAGAAAATTAGTTTTATTTATATTTTTTAATTTTTATTATATTTCATTTTTTATTTTATTAATCAGTTATTATTATTATTTCAAAAGCCAAAAGAAAAGTTTTTGGAGAAATTTTTATGTAAAAATCTGAAATTTTATCTCGTGTCATTTTTACTTAAATAATTATATTTTTCCACTCAAGCTGATATCAAAGTAATTATTCTATTAAATTATCCAAAAAACAACTTTATTATGTACTGGTTTTTGTTCATTTTGCCTAAAGATTTTTTATTACTCTTTTATGTTGTGCCAATATTTAGAAAATTATCAAAGTTGAGATTATAATTTTTATAGAAAAGAAAATAACAAAGATTATTATTTATTGGTAAGGCTTGAGTGCGTAAAAAAGTTGAACTTTTTGATTCCACATCAAATGTTAAATAATTATTCAATGCAAAGATTCATTATTTACAATATGTAGAAGCGAAACATTACTGGTTCATTTCTGAAGAAATTCATAACTGGAGATGAAAAAGGGATTACATGCAGTAATGTAATCCGCAAAAGGTCGTAGTCTAAGTGATTCATTTCAAACGATACCTAAAGATGAAAAAAGTTCCTGTTGTCAATATGGTGGTATTAAAGGTGGTTGTGTATATTGAACTTCTACTTAAGGATAATACAACCATTTCTGATGTTTATTTTGACTGACTTGACCAGTTAAATAATTACTTAATGTAGAAACATCCTGAATATTTATCATAAAAAAAAGTCGACAAAAATTCAAGAATTGGATGGAATTTGCTACCCCGTCCATAATATTGTTCTGAATTGGCACCATCTACAAATTTCTCTGGCTGGGAAAACTTTTACTTCAGATGAGGGTGTCAAAAGTCACCTGGAATTTAATTTTGGTAAAAAAATCCAGAAATTTTATGAAAAAGGAATCATGATATTGACTGAAAGACGACATCAAGTTGTTGATGGTAATGTTCAATATGTTATATAATAATATAGTAATTTTCATTGTTTAAATGACATACTCATTTATTTTATATTAAAGCACCGAATGAAATATCAGGACAACCTAATATAATGTTAATAAATATATTTTTATCTAAATTTATATTTTTAAAAATAAATAAACAAATTTGTGTATTATATTATTATTTATTATTTAAATAAAATAAATCGATGAAAACTTGTTATTTTTATAATTAAAACTCCCATTAACCACTATATAAATTCTGTTAATTTGCAATAAAAACTGGTTTTCCTCTGTTTTTGAATACATTTTAAGAGAATGTGAAAATGGGAAATTTCATCATCAGAGATTTTAGTTTTCAAAGTCCTTTAAGTCTTGGTTCAATAAGTATTTCTGCATCATCTGTGTGTAGCTCAAAGACTATTTACATTCAAGGATAAGGGAAAAAACAAAACGTGCACTTTTAAAACATAAAAATTAATTAAAATAAATCAAATTCCCCCTTAAATGCATCTTTTCAATTAGATTTTCATTGCAGGAATTTTAATGAAAAAGGGAAAGTTAATTATTACACATTCCATTCGAATATATATAGCGTCAGATATTTATTAAAACAATCAAATAATAATTAAAATTTATTGGTCTTCGAGGAAACGAGACGATTTTATTTTCTTTGCCTGTAATTATTAATGTTGATATTAATATTAATTTTACAATAATAAAAATGTTCCTTTAAAAGTGAAAAAGTTTGAAAATCTATTATGGATTTTTTTAATTATCCATAAATTATATAAAAAATTATTATTTTCACTTTTAACATTATTAATTAACTGACATATTAAAACACAACCGTCTTTGTTGCTTTTATTTTCATTTTACAAATAGTCTTAATTAAAGCTAATCTCTTTCAGATTTGTAAAAACAAAAAAAATTAATTAATCCGTTACTGTAATAACTTCAACATTTTTATCTATGAAAATCAACAAACATTATTTTCAGATTTCCAGTTATTTTTTATTTGATATTTTAAAAATGGGAAGAAATTACTGTAGAAGAATAACTTTACTAATGAGTGTTTTTAACATAACCCAACTATTTTACTTTGCTAATTAATACTTCTATTTTTTTCGAGAATACTTTCTCCAGTGAATACAATAGAGGTTGCCATTTATCATTCAGAAAGAAAAATGTACATCACTGAGTAAGATACAAATATAAGGAAACACATAATTTAAGTATCAACAACAATGATAGAACAATTTACATATGTATAACATTTTCAAGATGATGTCCTTCCTGTTGAATGCACACATGCAATCGAGTCTCAAAATTACAAAACAAATTTTGAAGCAAGTTTTTCATCGGTGATTTTTTCACATAATATAGGAATGGTTAGAGACGGTGGTTTAAATAATTCTCCCCTAAGAAAGCCCCAAAAGAAGAAATCCAGAAGAGTTAAATCAGGTATATAACTTTTACTGTTATAACTACGACTACTACTACTACACAGATTACCATTGGGCTTCATCAAATCCAACAATTTTGCTTAGTCACAAATCCATTGAGCCGAAAATGAGCTAAAGATAACTTTCTGGTAAAAATAAATAACATTTTCTAGCTTTTCTTAAGCCAATTTTGAGAATTTTCATCGCAAAAGTGGTTATTTGCTTTAGTTCTTGATTCAGTTTGATCTTATATGCTAAAAAAGTTATGTATATGAAGAAGCACCTGAGACATTGCTAAAAAACCATACTAGGAAGACTGGATACAGCTTTAAACCTATACACAACTTATCGATCTTCAACTTTATCCATAAAAAATTCAAATTATCCATAAGCTACATGATGAAGACTATACAGAAAGAATTACATTGTCCGAAATTTTAATTAATGATATTGATAATGATCCATCTTTTCTTCAACATCTAACGTTCACTAATGAAGCAACCTTTTTCATAAGGGAAATGATAGACAGGTACAACTGCAGAATTAGAAATTATATCATATTCCCATTTCAGTCCAAAAGTTAATGTTTGTATGGGTCTATCAATATCATATATAAGGTACTTTTTTCTTTCTTGAGAATATGATTGAGAAAAATATTTAGATATGCTTAAGTGTGGATTCATGCCCCAACTTGTCAAACAATTAAATATGAAATAGTTTCTGCTTATTATTCACTTTTTGTAAAAATATTTGTCTAAAAGAAATTTTTCTGAAGGATTGATTAGCAGGGAAGCAGTATTCCATTGGGCTGTCAGATCACCGTACCTGACACAACTTGATTTCTTTCTATTGGGAAATCTGAAGGCACAGATATATTGAAGTAAATTAAGAGATATCCAAGACCTGAAATATATTAAACTGAGGTAGCAATAATATCACCAGAAATGTGTCAAAATGTTATGAATGATTTTTTAATCGCTTACTAAAGTATATAAAAGTTAATGATCGTTTCGTAAAAAAATATTAAATTTTTAAAAATGTTACTGCATTTGTAGTCTTGTTAAATATATTTTACGGATTTACATTTTAAAATGTGATATTTACTCCAAACACATTACATATAATTATACCATGATTATGAAAATCATTTATTGTATTTTGCAGTGATATTACATCACAAAGACATCATTACATTGTTATATTATTATTTTATTTATATATTATTATTTGAGTCTTTAAATTTTTATATTATAAAATATATATTATTACATTTTTATAGTCTTTTATATTGTTAACAATTATTATTATTTTATATTATTACTAATTATTGTTATTATTATTATTATTATTATTATTATTATTATTATTATTATTATTATTATCGTATAAATTCCTTAATTAATTGATTATCTCATATTTTAAGTTAATAATCTTCAGATTTGTTTATATTAAAGATAATTTTTCTTTTGATTTTAGATTCAATGGTACAGCTTCTGATCTAGGTCAGATACTCGTTTGTTTTTTCTCTAATTAATTAATGATTTTCAGGTATTATGGTTTTCAGACTTATTAACTAATTTATAATTTTTCTTTTGAAAAAGATAATTTATTTTATCATTTTAATTAAAAAAAATTTTAAATTGAAACATAATTTTTCTAAAATTGATGATTGAACATAATAATTGTTCAATAATATTATTTAATCAATTAATTACAATATCAATAATGTTGATTATCTAAAAGTTAATCACAATAAATGTTCAACATCGATCATAATAATTTTCTATTGTCTTAATAGAGATTATGGAATGCTTAAGTGAAAGCTTCAATTAAATTTTAGTTTTAGAAATGTAGAGAAATATTTTCCTTATCTTTCTTCAAATTTTTAGTCATATGCTTATCAAGAATTACTTCTACCATCTTTTCAATTCTCCAATATGGATAAGCATTCTTTGTGAAGTACTTTTAATTTCATTTAGTCTGATGTCAACCTAATTATAGTCAGATCTTAATGACCAAAATCTGTTAATTAATCCTTTTGAAAGATCATTTTTAACCTATCCTCCACAGTAGCAATTTTTTATGTATATAATTCGGTATGTGTCTATTACTATAAACTGATGTTTTCAATCTATTATTTTGTTAATCTTTTATTACCAATCAATGTAAAAATGGTAATTCGTGTTCCTCTTATTTTTCAACAATGAATTTTATATGATGATGGAGAGTATTCATGCATTTCATAAATGGATAAATTTCTTGTTCCTTCTTCAATATTAAGAAAACAGATAAATTTTCGAAGTATTTAATATGATTTAATTCTTTGTTTTAATGAATATTATAATTTTGAATGAGATATTTATTTCAAAATATTTCAAAAAAATTATTGTCTTTATTTTCCTTGATAAAGTTGAAAGATTTTCAAGAAATTTGTTGAACAAAATTATCCAATATTCGCTAGAAAGAAATATTTAATTAAATCAAAGTCCTTTCATTTGCCTAAATTGAAACGTTTTAAAACAAAAATTTTAATTGAAATTTTCCAATTTCCGACAGTTTCGGTTGTCTCAGAAAAGTTTAGGAGAAAATCAGAGGAATTTAGATATTGATGCACGTCAATCAAAATTCGATTTCATTCACTGGGCAAATGGCCAAACCGGTTCACGCTCCCACCGATAACAATAAGAGCTCTGATCACAATACCTTTCTGCTTCGTGGTCATTCGATTTTGTTGAGAAACGTCTTGAGCATTTTAAAACCAAGAATAATATTTTTAAATCTTACCATGGTCAGTTGTATAAAGAATATATAAAGCGATTTAGAATAATTATAAAGAAAAAGAGATTTTTCATGAAAACTAAATAAAAGTACATAATTTATTACTAATAATAATAACATTGAGAATGATGATAATAATAA
>JBBMKC010221251.1:0-12208 GCA_037834085.1 Bipalium vagum
TTCTCCAAAAATGCGATTGATATTTCGAGCGGTTTGTGCAGCATTACCACCCATTTTGAATTCATATAAGAAAACTGTTCTAATTTGGAAGTCGTCAATCATTATTCAAATGCCTACAAAATTATAGATATTAATTATTTATTAAATTTCCTTTATTAATTCATACTGCAAAAATTAAGTTTCATAAACCGCCATTAATTTCCTTACAACCTAATATTACACACGAAATCAAAATTGTCAATTTTTATTACGAAGTGCCTCGCAATTAAGTCAAGGCTTCTCTGAATCTTACTCACTATAAGTCTGTAATCCACAAAGATAACACCAACTACTACAGATTAGCACATCTTAATCGAATCTTGAAAACAGGTCCCAAAATAAAAAGTATAATAGTAAAATCGAACACAATGAATTAAAAATAAATCAATCAGCTTTATTCATTTTTCTCATTAAATATAATAATGAAGAAAATTAAAATATTAAAATGAAAAATACAACATCAAAAAATAAAGGAAAACATCATGGCTTTGTTATTTTACAAGTATATTTTTTATAATTTAGATTTTTTTACCACTTTCATAATTTTGGTCTACAAAGTTTAAATATTATTTATATAAATAGTTCTAAAAAATCTTAAAATTTATAGTAAAAATAAGTTCTTATCTTATACATAAATTCTATATTATAGATATTGATATTATAATTAGTTAAAAGGTTGTAGTGTAATACCAATATAATTATTCCATTTTCATAATTTTTAGAGGAAAACAAGTAATATTTATTAATGTTGACAAAAATGATTATTATAAAATTTATAAAAATCATGACATCATTTTAAAATCAAAATATGTTTAAGTGAAAAAGAACTACTAAAACAAGCTAAATAAAAATTATTTTCCTTGGAATTGCTGCATTTTTTTATGAGTTGAAATTAACATATCAACTATTTCTGGATTTGACAGGGTTGATATATCTCCCAAAGTTTCGAAATCGTTATTTGAAATCTGTTTTAAATTATTTATAAAAGCATTTAAAAATGGAAAACCAAATACTTTTTTAAGGATTCTTCTCATTATTTTTCCTGATCTGGTCTTAGGTAAGCCAGGTGCTATTAAAATGAAATCTGGAATGGCATATGAGGCAAGATTTTTATGGGCTAATGTTTTCAGTTGGGCTGTTAAATTTCTCAATAAATTTATGTTTTTTTCATCCAGATAATGGTTAAAATTATTTTTCAGCGTGACAAATGCGTAAATTCCTTCTCCTTTTATTTTATGAGAAAATCCAACTACTGCAGATTCCGAAATACATTCATGTTTATCCTAATAGAAATATACAATTAGACATTTCAAGTTTTAAATGGGATAGAAAAAACATTTTAAAACAGAGTATTTATTATTAATAATATTATTTATTGTCATTATTAAATTTATTATTATTTTATTGATGGGTATTACAATACAATCTATGAAATAATATCGTATAGTTAAAAGGAACTTAATTTTAAACAATTTTTTTATATGAAATCTACTAATAAAATACTACCTATTGCTTTTTACAATTTGGACAATGCCAAACGTTAACAGGTTTCATAGGAATATATTTAATAATACATTTTTACATATTTCACAATACATTTCTCCGATAATATTTTTTAACCGACTTTTTTCTCTTTATATAGTCGTAGAGATTGGTGAAGACGTTTTTAGACTGTTGTTTCCCTTAATAGCCCATAAATTCTAATTTTATCTCCACGCAGAATTTGAATTTTATTTTACATTTATTTAATTGCGCATGAAAAGGCTTTGTAAAGCCTAATTTAATTATTTCTGAAAAAATGTGATTTTGTATTTGATTTGTAATTTAAATAATTAATAAAGTTATTTTATAAATAAATAATAACCATTTTAAAATATGATGAAGTAAACTAAAATATATAAAATGTGAGGTTTAAATATTAATAAAAATATAACACATAATTAATTATTATTATCAAAATATATGAAACAAAGCAAAGGATGTGGAAGTGAAGTTAATAAATATAGTAAGTTCTATAATATAAGAACTTACTTAAAATAGTAATTACCTATGCATAATTCTATTATTAATAAGAAAAACTTATCTAAAATAGAAACTGCACATACATGAATTTATTATTAGTAAGTTAAAATAGAGCCAACGAGAAGCTCTAGAATGTGGAAAACAGCAGTATATAAACTCTTGGTTTTCACATTCAAAATGCCCTTAACAACTGAGAATACGATTTAGTATCTCTTCAAAAAGCTCTTAAGACTCCAGTAATAATGAAAGGTAAGGAATTTGTATTTATTCCAAGTGTTTTACCGATAATGTTAAATAAAATAATTAATTAAATAACGTATATTTAGTGATAGAAATAAATTCTTCTCATCACTAACTTTTTAATATTTTCTTTTATCCATTTTTACTGTTTTGTCGCTAATTCGATTCTACGTCGCTCTAGACAACAGAATACGCATTTTCCTTAACAGGACTTCTTAAAGTCAAGAAGGTATTTTATTAATTAAATAATTTTTTGTATTTTTGAATATTGATTTATTGTGAATTAGATTTCTAACCTTGAATTTGTAATAAAAATATTCCTTATTTTGTTAATCGCTTTGTTTATTCGTATTATTATTATTATTATTATTATTATTATTATTATTATTATTATTATTATTATTATTATTATTATTATTATTATTATTCACAATCTTTAAGGTTTGTGTCCTTGGTAAACACAGCAAATCTATCGGTCAAAAAAGATACTTGTTAGTCATTTCGATCAAAGAAAAACATAATCCAATTTCTTAATTAAAATTAAACTAAAATAAGATGAAAAAATCAAAATCTTAAAAATTAAAATTCTCGAAGTTATTACAAAAAATTAATGATCATATATTTTCCTGCTTACTGTTAACCTTTTGTCTAAATAAGAAGTTACAATAAAGTATTCAGAAAAGAGCAATATAGGATTTTGAGTTTAATAGGAAATTTCAACTGATAAATATAAAAATTCAAAGATCTCTTATTAATACATTTTTATGATTTATTCTATAATTAAGATGTTTCCATATTTTTTACACATTTTAAGAGAAGAAAAAGAGAATATAATATTTTTTTTATTTGATTAAAATAATTTTCTGATCTTCGTTGTCATAGCCATATATTTAAAACAGAATGAAATAATAAAACTATTATTTAATGGACACTTATTGTTTTGCAAAATAGAAATTTCACCAAAAAACCATTTCGATTGCTTACGGACGTCTAAAATTCAGAATAAACATAACATCTTTATCACGTGATGAATATTTTAAAAATATATTATTAGGTTGTTCAGAAAATTTTGCACGTTTTTTGTTTGTATACATTAAAATTGTAAATAAATCAAATAACTTACTTAAAGATTGTTTAATATTATATATAAATTAAAAGCCTATATATTGCTCTCTTTAAATTATTAATCTATTTTGCTTTTAAATTAAAAATTGACTACTTTTTCGCAATTTTAACGCATGGTGTCGTGTTGCGATTTTTTTATTTACAACAAATTTATTTCGACGATTTTCGATTAGTACAAAAGCAGCCGAAACCGCTCGAAAAGTTTATGAAATTTGGGGGCATGGTATTGTAAATCAGTCAACATTACGACGTTAGTACCAGAAGTTCTATAATGGAGATTTAACAACGAAGAGGTCCTAAAAATGGAATTTAAAAAGTTCACTACCTCAAGATCTATAGAATTTTATCGCATAGGAATGGAAAATCTTCCAATTCGTTGGTAAAAGTGTGTAAAAGCTAATGGTTTTTATTTTAATTAATAAAATTTTTGTTTCAGCTGACTTATATTGTTTTAAAATGAATGTTCAAAAGACGTGCAAAACTTGTTGAACATCCTAATATAATTCTTCATATGATCATCATTACTTATTCATTTGTGCTACTAATATTTAATCTCCTTTCTTTGTTTTACAATAGATAATTATAAAACTTAAAATAAACATCTCATCAATTAAAATTTTTTTAAACTTACCAAAACATCCTCCAGTTCCGCTGTACCTATCCTATGACCTGATGTATTGATAACCTCATCGATTCTTCCAGTTATTTGAAATGACCCATCGGCATATTTGTGAGCACCATCACCAGTAAAGAAATATCCTGTCAGTCAATCAGTGATCAGAATATGAGAACATTTTCAGTCTTTATTATACAATATACCTGGGTGTTTCTTAAAATATATATTAACAAATCTATCATGATCACCAAATATTGTTTTAGCAATACCAGGCCAGGATCTTTTTATTAACAATGCACCATATCCTTCATTTTCATTGATAATTTCGTTCGTTTCTGTATCAACTAGAACAGGCTCAATCCCTGGTAAGGGACGCATTGGCATGCCTGGTCTAATAGGATCGCCTTTGCCCGATGGTCTTGGAGATATAATAATACCACCAGTCTCTAACGAACATTAAAATTAAACTCATTGGTTCAATAAATATGAAAAAAAATCAGAGTAATTTTTATAATTTTAATGTATTATCACAATTGTAAATACACAATTTAACTGAAAAGCATGGGACTTGTAATCTTCTTTTTAATAAGGGATAATTTATTTTAGATAACATTATTATTATCTTTATATATTCATTTATTCAGTTGCCATTTTTTGAGGTTAATAAATAATTCAAAAATTGATTTAATAAGAGAACAAAATAAAGTATATGAATTTTATGACGAAAATAAAAGGTTATTTTTTATTACTAGGTGATGCAAAAATTCGTGCTAAAAAATCTTATAAAGAAATTTTAAATTCCAAATAAGGTTTTACCGTTATTTCCAAAATTTAATAGCTACATTTAATGTTTAAAAGGTATAATTTTATTTAAGTAGCAATTTATCATTTGTTTTAATATTGAAATATTGACTGTAAATTTTTGAATAATACCAATAGTTCTGATTCTGCACCATCTGATTATGGGTTGTTTCGATTTGAATCTGAAGCTGAGGTGGCTTGTAAAGAGTCTTTCGAATCAATCAGGCAGAAGAAATGAAACTTGTTCCCCGAACAACCTGTCCTCTCTTAAACGATAATCAGAAAATGAAGAGACTAAAATGGTGTAGACAAAATCATTGTAATAAATGGAATGCCTATGTCGACATAGATGAAAAGTGATTCGAATTGTATCAATTCTGTACAGAACGATATCAAGAAAACAGTCCGAGGAAAAACAGCCATTACTTAGTAAAGGTAATCCACAAAGAATTATGATACAGTCAGCTATTGGTAAACCTGACATTGGTAAGCCTTAATGGGTTGATAGGTATTTGGAGAATAGAAAAGGAAGTGGTGGCCCAGGGTTCTTCCACAAATCATAACAAAGGTGATAAATACAAAGTTGATTGCACAATTACAGCCGATAATTTTTACAAATTGATGACTACTGAAATTATGCCAGCAATTTATGAAAAAATGCAGTGGTGTCCGAATGTTACTATCCAAATGGATAATGCCCGCCTTCATGTGGGAAAGAAAAATGTTGAAAATTTCAATGACTTCAGAGAAAATATTGTTCCATGTATTACCGTTATAAATCAGCCGGCGCAGTCTCCAGATTTAAATGTAAACGATATTGGCTTCTTCACTTCCCTCAATAAGCGATGTCATAGAAATAATTGTAAAAATCTTGATGAATTGTGACTGTGATTACAACAGGCATTTTGGTCAACAGGCCTGAAACGTTGAAATCTCTTTTTGAATGTAAATCTCGGATATTGCAAGATATTATAAGTCAGAAAGGATCAATGGTTAATGTACAACATTCTTCATTAATAACTTTGTAAATAATGTGTTGTATTCCTGTTATAATTTAACTACAATATAAATACTCTTCGTATTAACAAATCGGGATTTTTATGAAATGGAGTAAGTACATATATATGTATTTTTAAGGCTAACAAATTTCGTGTAGTGCTAAACTTATATTTAAAAAGCATAATATTAATTTATTATAAACCTATTTCTCGCCATTTTATTAACATGAAGATATTAAATTTAATATTTCATATTGTTTGGTTTGAACATTTAAAATAATGATAGTGATAATAATAAATAATATTAACAAAAATAATATTAACGTTAGGAAAAAAGTAATTGTTTTAGAAAATTTTTCCGAAGACAGTTTAAGACCCCAAATAGAGCTTTAATAAACTCATTGTCTGTAGAGGGCTTTTAATTAATTCTATGTTCCCAGAACTGGTTTAATGAAACCCATATCTGGCTAACTATTTCTGTCGGTTCAATCAGGTTAATCGAGTTCTTACCTACTGAGCATCGGAAAATTGTTTTCAGGGTGCTAGCAATTCTTTAATGCCTTGTTGGGCGGCTTGAGAAGGAACTTTCAACTCTGAAGATCTAATTGGATTGTATAGTATATAAAAAATCTCTCAGGATTTAGAAGCGCAGAAATAATTTAGAGCTAAGTAGTCTTGAAATAATAATGAATTATGTATGCTTAATCTTTATTTGTTAATACGCCTGGGTTCTGTGAAGGTCGCGTTGTCAGCCAGAAACCCGATAAATCACTAAGGGGTGAGACTATTCCTTATGTTTTTAATGTAAATTTGTTTTATATTAGCGATTTAATAATATTATTAGGTGTCTAGATCTAACATGGCAAGCTACGAACCAATGTACTAAGAAATTGACAAAATATCTTACATAAAGTATTAAACAGAACGCCAAAAATATGGCAGATTGAAGATATTATTATAAAAGAAAAACCGACTACCTAAAATAACGAATTTTCTAAGGCAATAAGTATTTATGATTAATTGCGTGATATTATGAGAATAATATTGAGATTTTTCTTGCGTGTTGTCGATATTAAGTTGTTAAAACATAATAAGATATATTGTGTGATTCATTTTACCATAGTATTATTACTGAAAATAACCTTACTTAAAGTAAATAAATCAGAACATTTTGACATTATTTATTACTTCTAATTATTATATTCTTCAATTAATATCATTACACAATTTTAAAAATTATGTTAACATTCATTGAAGAAAATCATTTTAAAAGTAAATCACTTTCCTTTTTAAAAATTCAATAAAATATTTTTCTACGTAATTTAACTTAATATAACCTATTTCATTGTTTCTAATTAAATAAGTAAACAAAAATTGAATTTTATTTTATTACTAAGTGCATACATAAGCTTTAGTCCTTTTTGATATTGTTTAAATAATCAAAAATAAAAATTTTAAATTATTAATATTATATTATAACTATAACACCTATAGTCAAATTGAATTTCGGTAATTTATATTTAGAAACTTTTAAAATATTAAGAAACGTTTATTATTTTAATTTATTTTCTTTAATATCAAAACTATCGTTGAAAATGAGTGACTAAAAGATTTACATTAGTCACTGCATCAAATATGATTGCTAAAGCCCATTCGAGAAATCTTTTTGAAAATTTCCTTACCAAAGTTGATTGTGTTATTATGGATGATGAGACTTACTATAAAGGAGACTTCAAACAAATTCCAGGTGAGAGATATTATGTGGTAGAGGCTAAAACATAGTTGCTGAAAGATTTAGGATGAAAAAGCTCTCAAAATTCCCTAAGAAATACCTCGGGTGGCAAGCCATTTGCTCATGTGGAAAAAAGTAAAAATTTCATCAAAATTTTAAGAATGAATCAAGAATTTACATCAAAGAGTGCCTTCAAAAATTTCTATTGCCTTTATTAATAAGCATCATTGTTTTACTTTGTTTTGGTCCGATCTCGAAAGTTCTCATTATGCTAAAGATACATTAGAATGATACAAAATAAATAATTTGAAATGTTTTCCTTGACAAGTCAACCATCCTAACTACAAAGAACTCCGATCAATTGAAAAATATTGGGAAATTGTAAAATGGAATTTAAATAACACCGAGGGCGCTGCGAAGAATGAAACAGGCTTTAAAAGAAATCAGTGGAAAATGTAACTAGAACAACTGTGCAGAAGTTGATGAGAGAAGTCAAAAGAAAAGTTCCCCAATTTTATCGAAGTTTAGATATTTTGTTAAATATCAATAGAATTTTTTTTCTGTATATAATCTGTTCAAAAAAATAGTTTGATTAAAATACACAATCAGATTCCATTTTCTAGTTTTTTCGAGGTTTCCGCAGTTTTATTCATTATGAGCTCCTTCAAGTAGGTGAGACTATTAATGTCGAACGTTACAGCACACAGTTAATACATTTAGCTGAAAAATAGATAAAAAGACCTTTTTTGGACAAGATTATTTTGTGACTGTAACAGCATTTCCTTTTTTCGTCTTCAATAAAATAAGGTCCTATTACATCGAATGTTACGCACGCCACATCAAATTTTTAAAATTTAAAATTAAATATTATTTTTAAAGTTCTTAAGTGCCTATCGACAAGTATTCTACAGACAAAACTCCATAAATTATTTTGTAAACAAGACTTTCGTGAATTAATCAAATCATTTCAATGACAATAATGATGTGATTATCACGAAGCGTTCATTTATTTATCAATGATGTCTTGTCTATCTATTTGTACTTGTTCAGTTCAGAATTTTGAATTTTTTAACAATTACCTGTTTGCCACCAAGTATCTACAATGTCACACTTGCCATTACCAACAAATTCAGAATACCACTTCCAAGCTTCCGTGTTTAATGGTTCACCAACTGAATTAAAAACATTTATTAGTCTTAAATTAATATGATACATTTTTAACATTGAATGTTTATCAGAATTTATACAAGTAATCACTTTTTCAATGACATGATATTTTAAACTATTATTCTATTGAAAAAAAATTAATATTTTATAAAAATAAATTTGGCAAGTTTTTATAGAAACTTATAACCAATTCATTTCAAAACCTGTTTCAAAAGAATTATTTTTATTGATTATTGTATAATTTTAAATCTTATTAACCAATATTTTATATAAAGGATTAAATGTAGGTATCATAGATTTCTGATTTATAATAATTACGTGAACGATAATCTAATCTGAATATTTATTATTATTTTATTATTATTATTTATTATTTATTATTTATTATTATTATTACTATTATTATTAATTATTATTTTTTTTATTTTTATTGTTACAAAATAGATTTTATTTTTAAATGTTCATTGTATTAATCTCTGATTATTAACAGAATTACTTCATAAATTTAAAATAAAGACTAACCACATCCAAGAACTCTCAAAGAAGATCTATCATATTTTTCGACCCACTCATTTCCGTGCTGAATTAATAATCGCAAGGCTGTGGGAGCCAAATATATGTGTGTTAATTTTAATCGTTCCACCATTTCCCAATAGCGACCTAATTTGTGATCGATCATAGATAATATTTAAATTGCTTGAAAAACATGAGAATTTAAAAATGAAACAATTAATCCTTTCATCAAAATTCAGATAAAATCTATACTTCATTCTTGTCATAAAAATTAATGAAAAATTATGGAAGAAAAATTATAATTTACTATTACTGTATAAAAATTACAGCAGAAAATGTTTATATAATACAATAAAATTATCTGGATAGTGATTAATTTTTAACATTTTTTCCAAAGGTAAAAGTAGAAATGACTTTAATATAACCTCAAATATTAAAAAAAACTTTAAAGGCATCACCATTTCCTAAATATTCAACCTGAAATTTTGTTAAAATCATCATTCAAATACATTATTTGTCACAACCTGTGACAGCCTTTCAAATTCAAGACAAGTTTTAAATTGCAAGTCCTGATTTTCAAATAAATTGTACTAAATTAAGACAGAGCAGCTAGAAAATCTTAAATAATTAACAATAGAAAATCTGAAAATCTCAGAGAGGAATGGCAGAAAAGATACTATAAAACTATAAGATTTCTTTAAAAAAAATTAAAAAATCCTTAATTGATTTTTATTATTCTATATTGACAAAAGACAAAAATTACCATTGAAAACATGTTAGAATTTTTCGTACAATAAGAAACAAGTACCTAACTAATATACATAATATTAGATTTTTCAAATTGAAAGTTCGTTTATTTTAATAATATTTAATACCGTTATTTTAATATTGATTATATCGTCTATAATAAGCAAAACCTTTAAATTCAATTTGAAATCAAAGAGGGATAATAAATTATAATAATAAATCAAGTAAAAGAATATTTTAAAAATTAAATTAATTTAAAGTACAGTCGGCGCTCAGTTATTTGAACGCTTAGTTATTTGAACTTTCAGTTATTTGAATAATTTTTTGAAAATGAAGACATGTCTATTCAAACAAAGCTGGAAGATCATGGATTTGTTTTAAAATAAATTTTATTTGTAATTGAGTTATTTCAATAATTTAGTTATTTGAACTTTTTTGAAATCCCCACGAGTTCAAATAACTGAGCGCCGACTGTATTTAGAAATGAATGAAAAATTCCAAAATGACGCTGATATTCAGCATTGTATGCTGTATGAGAGTTTAAACGGGGATTAAAACGGATCAAACTTAATCACTTTTGCCACCAAAATATCAACGATGTTTACGGTGAAATGCTTGATTTTCCAAAATGCCAAAAATGATTCGATCTCAGTTTGGGGCATCGACAACTTGTAGTGGATAATGATGTGTTAAAGGCTATCATCGAAACAGATCCTAGACAAACATTAAAAGAATTGTCTGTAGTGTCAGCAAAGAGATAGGCAAAAGCAATAATTTAACCCCAAAACAGAAAAAATATTCGAATACAGATCTGTTACTTATTATTAATTCGACATTTAAATGAACCATTCTTCAATTGGATTGTGAGTAGAGATGAAAAGTGGATTCCACATAACAAAATTCAGTGATTATCTCTAGCCCAAACCTCTGTACCATTGGCTAAACCAGGACTTCATTCACAAAAGATCTTATTGAGTGTCTTCTGGGATTGCAAAGGAATAATTCACTCTGAATTACTGGAAATGGGGCAAACAATAAATTCTGATGTATATTGTAAAATTCTTGGCCGCTTAAGAGATGTATTAATTGTGAAACGTCCTGATCACCATTGATCAACAGAAAAAAAATAATTTTTCATCACGACGGGTCACACACCGCAAAAGTGACGCAGGAAAAGCTGAAAGCCTTTCAATGGAAAATAATAGTATGTACAGTGGTATTTCTTCTATGACATAATATGAAAGAGTAAAACATAATCAGTTGAATAATGCAAAACAAATACCTGATGTCAAGATTAAATAAAAATGAAACTGAGTTGTACGGTATCAGAACATACATTTCAGAGAACTTAACTAATTTTTTGTCGTTCAGGCCGAGGATCTCTTTCAGTAGCTGAAAATTGAAAAAAGGAGAATGCGTTAAGAATAAAAGGGTTTCGTTTACGAAAATTTTAAAACTAAATATTTAGATCAAGATTTCTTAAAGAGAACCAGGAAAAGAGACATTGACGTTTCTTTAGGGACAGTGATTATCATATTTTTAGAGTGATTGTTTTATATTTTTTAGATCTCTAACTTTAAAAATATTATGAACTAATTTTTAAAAAATTAATCTAAAAAGGCGATATGAAAAACCATAACTTTTAATAATATTAATATCAATGACTTAGTATAATAAAATTTAAATAATCTATTTTATTAAAGTACAGAGTTCAGCGTTAAGATAGTGATATTTAACTTAAGAAATTCTCAGTCCTCTTTTTTGATTAGACTTATTATAAAATAAATTTAAAAATAAACTAACCTGGATCTGGATATGTAGGTGTACTTTCAAATGTTAATGTTGTACCTCCATTAAACAAAGGTCCATAAACTATATAGCTATGTCCAGTGATCCAACCGATATCAGCAACGCAACCAAAGCGATCTGTTTCAGGTCGAAAATCGAAAACCTAATGTGATAATAAAATGAAAAGCATTTAGTAAATAAAAATATAAAATTGTCTGACACTATTTTTACTTCTTTATAATGTTTTTTGAAATTTTTAGAGAAATCAGACATATTAAAATTATTTAAATTATGATCAGATTACATTCGAAAAAATCGTTGACAGTATTGAAACAGACGTTATCATATACAGGGTGCGCCACTTAAATCGGGAAGATAATAATTGTTACAAATCTTACATTTTAAATTAGAAAAGTAATT
>JBBMKC010221262.1:0-12208 GCA_037834085.1 Bipalium vagum
TATTTATATATTAAAAATAATGGAAATGTTGACAATGTTTTTTTCTTGTTTCGTTTCGAAGGGGTTTTTTTCTTTTTCTCTGTTTGATTAGGAAACAGGAGGGGGCGGGGCGATTGGAAAAAAACCCGTTACCAATGGTGACATGTAAATTCTTCTCCATTATTATTTTGTTGTAAAAGAGTGCGCATTCAAACAAATTGATTTGTAGACTAGAAAATATTTTAATGCACTTCATTAACCTTGTTTGGAGAACATTTTGTGTTGAAATAAAATATATATAATAAATATTTATGATATTTGTATTATATATATATATTTATAGTGACAATGTTAAAAATAATAATTCGTTGATATTCTGTTCATGTATTATGCCTGTATAAGACGTGTCTGAGTGTGTGTTTGTTTGTGTGTCTGTGTGTGTGTATCTGTGAATGTGGTCGTGTTTGGGCATTTGTCTGATTTCTGACATTTATGACTTGAATATTCATATTTTATATTTGTATGAATATATTTTATTTATTTATATTTTTTGAAATTTTTTTCCGGAAACTTTAGATTTTTTATTATTTTAAAAGTTTTTTTCCTCTCGAAATGCCCCCAAATAGCGAGACATTTCTCTTTTGAAATCATTTTCATTTTTGCTCAATATCATTTTGTCAATCAATTGAAATTATTTTTGTCTCATCAAAATATTCGTTGTCTTTCTCATATTCATCCAATTACAATGTTACAATTTCTGTCACTTTCTTACAATTATCAGATTTTCTGGAAACGTTCGGATCGTATTTGGTCTCTGATTTCGTTATTGCGAAAAGGAAAACAATATTTCCATGATGGATATTCTCCGTTGACATAATACGAAATAATTATCCAGACCATCCAATCATAGTGACTAAAGAAAATCTATTTTTCTCCATTATAGAAAAATTACCTTGTTAAGAAATTTAATTTTCTATCGATAACTTTTTTTCCCCATTTTTTTCTCACAAAACTTTTTTTCCTCCCACTCAGAAAATTGATTAAACAAAAAATAAATATTCAGAGTTGTTTGAATTAATGAATTAATCAATCAAAATTTTCGCTAATATTATTACGATTTAATAAATATTAATTAACAAACAAACAAAAATATTTTCACTTTTTCAATGATATCTTTTTTGAATAACACGGGAAAGATTTTCAATGTTTGGGATGAAAATGATTTTTTATTGTAATGAAAAAAAATCTATAAAAAAACGATCAGTGTAAATTGCAATATTTGCAGTAACAAGGCCGAAAATTTCCATGCAGTACTTTGTAAATATGTACTTTTTCTTTAATGGTTTTTTACTTATGTGTCTATAAATTGAGGGTTATTTTAAGAGAAATAAGTAGAAATTAACAAACACAAACTACTTAATAATCATAAGAATTTGACAGTAATACAAAAATAAACTTCTGTGAATTCAGGATTAAAATTTGCTCTAATTCAACCAGGACTAACAAAGGCTTCACTGTCTCTAGATTTTATTAATATTTCCAATTTATTTTTCAAAGTATTCAGAAAATAATTCATTAACATTTATTTTATATATATATAATATATATTTAACAGATTTTTGAGGGAAAATAATTTAAAAATTGAAAATGAAATTAGCTACATAAAATATCATTTATCAATTTATTAATTAAAACAAAATAAAAAATTTTATTGTATTAATTTAAAAAAAATATAAATTATTTGTTTTGTTTTAACTAATAACTTTTTTCAAAGAAATTCAATAATCAATGTACTTTGCGGAATAAAATATAAAACTGCTTTTGTTTGTATTTCCTATTGTATTTTCTGCATTTTTCTACAGGAAAAAAGAAAATACCTTTTCATACTTGAAAACAAATAATTTGTTTATAAAATACCTTTTCATTAGATCTATAATTTCTTTTGTTTTTTGTGTTCTTGCATTTGCTATTTCTATGAAAAGAATAATAAATAAATATAATTAAGCATTCATAAAATTGTCGCAGACTAGTAAATATTAATTTTTTTCTGAAATCCGTTAAACTTAATGTCCCGATATTTTTCTTTAATGAAATGAAATATATTTTTTTAAAATATATTAAAATTAATTAAAAGTTTAATTTAATTAAAAATATACATGTAAATAAAATATCTGTATATGTGAGTTACAAGATATAGGAATTTCAAAATATTGGGTGAGAATATTTATATATCACACAATAATTATTTTTATATAAAGTATAAATTAAAATTAAAGAAATTAATTAAATTAATATTTTCATAAATATTATTTTATATTATTTAATTTAATTATTCAATAAAAAGCACACTTTTATTAAATAATTTTTTTAATAAAATTATTTAAAATTTTCTATTTTTTTAGATGATGAATGCTGCTAATAAAGTTACATCAATGTCAGGAGGGTCAATTGATAATATAATAAAATATAGCAATAATATAGATTTTATGAATTTTATCAATATATCAAAGGGCAACGCCAACAATATAAATAGCGGTGTTTCCAATGCCAATTTGGAATCAGGATATGAATATAATAATTTGTTGCATTCAACTCCAAAAATCTTAAAACCCCTTTCTGCTAATACAATTGGCAATCACATATTGTCCAAAAATCCAATATCCTTAGGCTCAGTACCAAATAAAGATACTCCCAATGCTAGGTTTTGCTTACCAAGACAGCGTTCATTTGACCAAGGAGGAGAAGGCAGACTATCCTCATCCCAAGTCAAACAAAAACTAAAAGAATGTGTTTTGAACAAAAAAATTAACAAGATCAACAAATCACCCATGACAGGCCCTTCACCGCAAAATTCATTTGAATCTGAAGAACAGCAAAATAATTCAACCTCAACAGCCAATCAACCTTCGGTTGTTATGAGCAGCTATCCTTTACCAACAAATGAATCCATTGGAATGTCACAAGACGAATTCCCAATTCGGAAAACATCCTCATTACCAAATCTGAAAGTCCGATCAGCACTAAAACAAAAGGCGTTTGATCGTCGTCAGAGTCCATTGTCAAAAAGACGATCTAAAATGTCGTCCATCGAACGGAGTAGTAATGGAAACACGATGAGTGGTCTGTCAATTTTCAATAAAAGTTCAATGCTGAACAATGATTGTTCTGTAAGTAATAACAACCCCAACGTTTCGTTTGCTCAAAATAATTCTATTCCATCCAAGGTAACGTTCGGAAAATATCAACCCCATATTTTTGATAATGAAAAGGGGTCATCAATTCCAATTCATATGCTAACATCTGATCCGTTCAAATCCATAAATGCGACCACACAAGCAGACTTATTTCAAAATAACTATTCATATCAACTACCATTACAAGCTCTGTTCAATTCTCAGTCCCAGCTTATACCTTCATTTACTAGCTTACCAAATCTAAATCTAGCTCATTCTTTATCTGCATTACTGTTAGCTAATAAAGCTTCAGAATCAGTAATAGATTTTAATAAATATAATCAATCAAGCGATGTGTTCATGCCAGTAGAAATGAAGGAGCCAGACTCTTCTTGCTCTCAGTCTCCAGACTTCATTAAGGAGCCCGGTATTATTACTGGGAATCCTGCCGTTAATATGAATACACCAATTAATAAACTCATTAGTCATGGATGCAATCTGAGAAGAAGTACCAATTCCGGCAACTCCGGTTCCGGTCGAACCCGTTCTCAAAAAATTTTAAATCGCACAAACTCTGCTCCTTTACCGTTAGGAAACGGAGCCAATGCTGCATCAGCATTACAGTTAGCCATCCAAGAACAAAAATTGTTATTGGTAAAAGCACATCTTCGTCATAAAGTACTACACCGAAATAATGTCGGAAAACCAAATCAGATTGCTGAAGAATATCAAATGTCCCTCGATCAAAATCAAGATTTCGATTGGAAGAATGAATGTATTAGAACTTTATCAGATAGTTTAATAACGTCCAACGACAGTACACCTCAGAGATCGTTATCATTGGATGATAGTTCATCCGAATTTGATAATAGCCAACATATGTTACCACTGCCATTTAATCCTGATGCCAATAAGCTGAACAATTCCTTACCATTTCGAATGCTTCCCAATCATTCCCCATCCAGTAGTTTTAATATTCAAACTACAAATTCGGGTTGCATTAATAAGTTACCCTCTCCCATCATAGAGGAAAAATTTATTGTGAGTAATTTTTAGATTTGTCAATTTCGTATTTATTTTCTTTAATAATAATTTTCTTAGCAGTCGCTGTAAGCGACATGTGATTAGTTACTCTATTTTTAGTAATACTTGTAATATTATATGAAATTAGATGTTTTAATTTTATCGGATAATTTTACACAAGTTAGATAGGCATTATTGATTTTACTGAACATTAATCAATGTAATTAGATTTATAAAAAATTTAATCTGTTGTCATTAATTGAAAACTTAGAAGATAATTTCTAATAGTTAGAAAAATAGTGATCTTCTTTTACAAAAAAGGTCCCTAGACAACTTAGAATTAAATACTTTATTTTTCGTACTATGCCGTAGTTATATGTTTACATTTTTCTGTGAAAGTAAATAACAAAAGTTAAAGTATAAAATCGTAAAAAATTTACAATTTAATACTATTTGTTATCACAATTACTTTAGAACATAAAATATTTTTTATGAATGCATGAAGAAACAAACAAATTTAATTTTGTTGATTTAAAGTTCGCATTTATTTATAATTTAATTTAATTTAATTAAAGAAAAATTATCATAAAAATTTTTTTATTTATATTTATATTTTCTTTTATTGAGCATCTAATTGGTTTAAAATGCTATTTAATTTTTCTAAAAAATGATTAAAGATCTCAATTTAAATTTAGAAAAACACAATTTTAAAAATAATTAGCAAGCTGGGAATGTATTTTTTAATTATTAAATAATGCATTTAAACAAGATAAAGACGAGACATTGAAATAATATTTTCAGAAGTCTATTTATAGATTGCTGTAAAGTTTACTTAGCAGAAATCTAATTTAAGAGTAAAAGAAAAATATTTTTATTTTTTATTCATAAGGGAAATACTTCGTTTGTTTTTCATTTTTCCCGGAGAAATTAAATATAAATACGATGAGATATTTTTTTGGAGCAACAGTTATTTTTATTCCATGCGGTGCAGTTATGTATTGAGATACATTAATAAATGGAAAACAAATCCTGTATATATCTATCGAATTTAATAATAGCCAACAATATGAGAACGATTCAGAAATAGTAACTTAATCAAATTAAAAGATGAAAACATGTTTTATATTCATTTTAATCCAATAAATAATAAATATATGAATTCAAAGTTTTGATCTCTTGTAAATATTAATATATAAAATAAATATAAAGTGATATAAAATATAATTTTTATAATTTATTATTAGGGTTTTATTTGTTTGTCGATTAATATGTCAATATCAGGTTGCTGTGATCATCTTTTATTTTCTTCAAAATCTTATTGGGTTAAGTAAAATTAATTACAAAAAATAAATTGATTATTCTCTTTTTTATTTGTTTTAATCATATTAAATATTTTTCAATTTTCAAAATTTATTCTTTAACTCAAAGATATGGAAAAACATGTTATTATATTTTTTTGAATTTTTAATGTCTTATTATTATAACTTCTTATACAACAGGTTTCTAAACCATTTAGTAATTTCCTGTAGTTGAATTATCGTAACTTTCCTTATGATTCGGAAATGTTATACAGTACGAGTCAATTTTATTCGTCCACCTACAAATACGATAATATATTCTGCTAAATATATAAATATAACTAAATTTTAAACTGACTAAAATATTTTAAGTTTAGAGCACCTAAATACATAATATTATTGATTTACAGTTATAATTCCGAATGTATAAAATTCCACTTCGAAAGATGGATTTTAGATACAAGTACTGTATAGATACTGAAGATCTTTAGATACTGTACAAGAAACAAAGTGAATTGCTAATATTTAATGACACATCTGTGAATATTAATACTTTCTATGTACATAGAAGTCATCACGTTTTCCAATGTTCTCTGTTCCATGTCCTTTCCATGATAAAAGATTTCAGATCTTTAATGTACTGGAATAATCTTCCATCTTCACACACGTTACGGAAAGCACTCCCCATACATTTTCTAATGGATTAATATTTTGTGAACATGGAAGCGTGGCGTTTGTTCTCTTAGTTTCTTTTGAAATATTTAAATCGTGTATTGGTTGCTTTATGGGTTTGTTTCTCGGATAATTATCTAGCTTTATTCCACCATAGGGCTTTTGTTTTGGTCCACGGTTCATCTATTCTCTTCAAATATATTTGAATTAAAAACTTTTCATTACTAATCATTCAATAAATTCAGTTTAAATGGGTTCTGGAATAAATTTGTATCAACAAAATATTTGAATTATTTAAACAAATGCCATTTTAAATTGCAGTTATTGATATATATCAACCAAAATTATCGGAACAGGTGTTTATTTTTTTGGACAAAAATTATTTTTGTAATTAGATTTTTATAAACATTTTTAAGAAAACGGGAAATTATTTGTGTCGCATTATATTACTTGAATTGAATTTGAACATTCGATAAGGGTTCATTAGTGAGAATTAATGGTACTTGATGATTATGATCAATATTGAAATCAATATAGACAAAAATGATAATTATATATCAGAATGGCGTCAGTGATTACGTCTTTGATATTTACAAGACCAACTTTCTTCATAAAACGATGTGTGATCCTTGTGACAGTCTTTTATTTTACTTGAAAAAGATTGTAGAAATATATTTTTGTTGGTAGGAATTTTATTTATTTTAAAATTTTCTTATTTTTGTTTTACCAGAACCAATTTATCATCTTAATATTTATTAATTAAAATCTCTTACGTAAGTACCGTTTCTCTTACATTTTTCAATAATGGAAATTGAAAATTATCTTCTCTTTATTTCAAAGTTTCATTTGTTTTAATTGTTAATTCTTTTCTAATGTATTCTAATTCTATACCCATAAAGATTGTATTGTACTTTCGAAATCATGAAACTTTGCTTTGAAATGTTTAATAAAGAATTGTTTCGTCATTTCTTTTTACTATTGTTTATTATTTTTTCAGGCCAAACTCTTTTATTCAGCAGGGAAGATTGTTAAATTTCACATTTTCACTTTATTGTTTTGTCTTTTACCTGGAGAAAGCTGCAGATAAATCCTGAACGCGTAAATAATAATGAGAGTTTACATCTCCTGAACAATTTTCTTGCAAGGAGATAAGTAAAAAGAAAAATTGTACAAAGACAATTATTATTACTATTATTCATTGCAATAGCTTACACTTTAAAAGTATGCATAATTAATTATTTTTTTCGAACGTATTTAAACAAGTAAATATTTTCCAGATGCAAACGTTCTATAGAATGTTTTTATTTTGTTTTTTGCAGAATATTTTTTGTAATTTTTCGTTTTTTGTTTAAGTTTTAGTATGTATTTGATTCATTTATTTGTCGTTCTTTGTTGGCTTGTTTTCTTTATAGCATTGCAACAACAGTTTTTCTATTAGTTTCTTTTTACTATTCTTTCTGTTTTTATAACTGAAATTTTATTTTCATTTTTTATTATTTTTTTAGAAAAGTTTTATTTTTAAAATATTAAAATATTTAAATAATAATATAATAAAATATTAAAATAATAAATAAATAAATTTATTTTTCAAAAATTAAAATATTTCTTTCAAGTTATTTTTTCATTGAACTTCAATTAAGATTATTCCCTCTCTTTGTTTGTGCTATAAGTTCAGAGAAAGTCATCAGTTTTTGAATATTTTTAGTGTTATTGAATTATTATTTTATCAAATATTTTATTAAATAAAAGTTTTCTCAGGTTTTTTAGGATCTGTAATTAAAATATTTCAAATTAAAAATTAACTTGAGTAAAATAAATTTAATTACTGTAAAGCAGCTATTATTATTATTATTATTATTATTATTTATTTTTTTATTTATTTTTTTAAAAATTTTTTTTTAATTATTATTATTATTATATTTGTTTTTTTTATTTTTATCATTTTTGTTACTTTATTTTTATTTATGATTATTAATATTAATTCTTTTTATTATTTTATTTTAATTATTACTTTTTTTATTTATTATTACTATTATTTTATTTTTATTTATGATTATTTTTTATTATTATTTTATTTTAAATATTTTATAAAAAAATTATTTTATTTTTATTTATTATTTTTTTATTAGCAATCATTATTATTGTGAATTTTACTATTATAATAATTATAATAATAACATATAAATAATAAATTTATAAATATTAATTTTACTTATTAATTATTCTTAAATAATCCAATAAAAAGTTCAATATTTTCATTCTGTAATTCATTGAACATTTAAACAACGCATTTTTTTTATTTCTCCATATTTCAACTTAAAATCAACTTGAATCAGGTTTTTGTTTTAATGATATTTTCTAACTTTTATTTACACATATTATGCTAATGTCATCAGTGACTGTCAATCTTGATTACTTAAATACCAAATCTTCCACATCTTCTGTTCAAATTATCAAGATAAACTTTATTTCAGATAGATCACAAATCTGTTCATTTCTGTAGAAATTTTATTTTCAATTTAATATTTGACTTTTCTTTTTCTGATGAAATCAAACGTGGTATAATGTTACATAGCTTTGTATTTTAGTAATTAGAAATATGAACAATATCTTGTTTAAAACGTCACTTTGTTTTATTTAGTGGAAAAATGAAATAGATCAACAAAAATGAGTGGAAATTAGTGTTTTTTTATTGAGTTTCTGAAGTCTTCAATGTTTTCTGCTCTGTTTCTGTTTTTTGTTTTATTAATTTAAATATATAATTACTGAAAACGTTTACACATTTAAAATATCAATAAATTTTTCAAACGATTTTGAAATGTCTCTCAATTTTGATGTTTAATAAATTGATGAGTTTAAACAAAACTGTTGATAATGAAATTTTTAAATAATTCTTTTTTTTTGGTTATTGAAATTTGATTCGTTTTTACACAGATAATGATTTAGATGAAAGAAATATTAATTAATATATAATTATAGAATTAATAATAATTATGGAAAATATTTTTTGAAAAAATCGCAATAATATTCAGCAGAAATCCGATAATGACTGTATATATATATATCTCCTCTCAGTCCGGAATCCTCATATTATCATGATTCATATTGCCGTTGTTCTTAGTTTCAGTTTTCCTTCGCAATTCTTTTTGTTTTGTTTATTTCTCCTCTTTTCAATAAGATTATGTATCTGAAAGCTCACTTGCAAATGTGAAATTACAAAAATATTAATAAAATAGTCTTTTGATAAACTAAGTAGTGGATTTATAGCTGATTGTGAACATTTCAATATTTTCCTTCCTTCCTTTCTTTAATTTCAGCCTTGCAATAATGATCATAACAGGATATTCATTAGCATTCATTAAACGTTATCCATCTTCTGTGGAAGATTATTATAAAACCATGATAATCGTTCAATGCATCTTATTATTTTGAGTTTTTAGCTCCATTATTATTGTTGGTTGGTCTTCAGTTTTTAATGATGTCTCTATCAGGAAAATCAATTGATATATTTAGTAATAATAATAATGACATTATTCTCTCAACATCGTAATCCGATGAGCATAAGCCAATGGACCTACTATTATTATAATTCATTATAATTATGATAATTCATTATCAAAACGAGGAATATTTCAATATTTTTCGGGATTATTTCCATTTTTCAATTAATTCGATTGGTCAAATATTTTGTAATGGTCTTTATATATATGTATGGTTGTTATATTATTCTGTCATATTCACATAACTCACAAATAAAATGAGTTCGATGTCAATATTTATTGAACACCAGTGTCAAACTTTAAACGTTATCTGATACTATTGACTTACAAGTCTAATCCAGTGTCTGATAGATAGGTAGGTTGGTTCGAAACTCTTGATCAAATCAACGTGATCTTTGAACATAAGGGTACTTCTCAACTGTTTGGTCAGAGTTGAATCCATTGGGAGATCGGATAAAGTCGAGGTTGTCATCTAAATTCAAAAAGAGCCAAATAGATTTAAATGATATAGAAAACATGACAGCTTATTATATGGCTCTTAATGACTTACCTTATATATGGTGTGATGAAGGAGTTCATTTAATGTTTGATAAAGGTTATCTAGCTATGAACAACATTTTGATTATTATAAGCTTTACGCATTTAATCCACCAACCACTTGGTTTATTTAAGTTTTTTTTAATAGTTATTTATTTTACATACAACTTTGACAACGCTCCATTTACCGGTTCGATCAAATACAAAAATGAAAATATTTACCTTGGGATGTAGGACAACAATTTCATATGAGATTTTCATTTTTCCCAGAATTAAAATAAATTATATACATGAAAAGAAAGTACAAATATATGGGTATTTAGATGGAGCTCAGTTTCTAAACAATTAGAATTTTAAGTTTAAACCATCCAATTAATTAATTTCAATTTAATTAATTATCACAAATATTTTTGAAATTCCGAATAAATATATTTAAAGGAAAACACCGTTTTCCGAGACTGTCTCAATGAATATGGTACGATAATATTATGAAGTTAAGATTATTTACTTAAGATAGTTACTTACTAAAATCCATTAATAATATCATCATAAAACCATCGTTAATACCAGCATAATATTAACCATTCATAAAATGAATTGATCAATAGAATAGCTGATATCTAAATTTAAATACCTTTGGTATCACATAAACCTTGATCACAGTGTAACAATTAAAAGTACTTAATTTATTTAAAGGATTGATGCTGACATTTATATTTATTTATTATTATGGCTTATATCATATTGATGTTTTGTTACGTGACGGTGTAAGAATCTTTCTGATTATGAAGTACAATGGGTTATTATTATATTTATTGATATTATAATGATGAGAGATTATGTCTGTAACTCAAAGTATAAATACAAGATATTTATGTTTTAGCCCTCTCCTCCCCAATAATAAGAGAACCCAGTTTATTTTTATTAGTACTGATATCTATTACGGTAAAGAACATTTTTTTATGTTCGCTGTGAGTGAGAATTTTTTGCGAAAATTTGTTTTTCATAAAACCTTTATATCATCATTTATATTTCACCGTTGTCATCATAATAATCTCAATTAAGAAATACTTTAATTTGTTTTAATGGCTGAAAATAATTTGTAATATAATCTAAAATGAAATTCGTTGAGTCTTGTCACAGTAATTAATATGTTTTAATTACATATATCCATATTAGGCAAATATAAATGAAAAAATAAATATGATTATAATTTAAAAATTATCTCCATTTTCATTGGTAATAATAATGAAAAAAAATATTAATCTCATTTTATTATTAACAAGGTGAATGAAAAGTAAATGAAATATAATATCATAATAATACACTATTATAATAATGTTACAATTCTATGAAAGATTTCGTTTCGTTTTCATTTTCGAAATTTATACAATGATAATTTTTGAAATGATTTTTGTTTTTATTATTGGAATTTTTTTGAAAATAAAAACATTTACAAAAATTCTTATTTAAATAATAATAACAAATATTACAATACTGGAAATATTCCATTCTTTTCATTGTTTTAATTTTACGAAAACGGAAGTATCTCTGGAGATATTTAAATTTGAGTGTCACTATTCAGGTCCTCCTTTCTGTTACAATAAATACCTTTGCGAGTTTTCAATACAAAACCTTTTGTACCTTGGCCGTGGTTTATAAATTTTGTTTATTATACTAATTCCTTTTTTACCTGTGATATATCTCTAACGTCTTTAATATGCTAAAAATTATAACAAAAATCAATTTCGATCATCTTAAAATTATACACAAGACCTATTCTCTATTCTTAATAATTAAATGGTTCCTTTCTCTTGTGCTTACCCTAAGCTGAATGGCAACGACTTTCACATTATTTGATTAATTAATTAATATCACCTACAATAATATTATTCATCATTGTTCACCTATTTAGTTATTTAATGTATTTTGAATATTTAATTTAATATTTGTGACACAATTCCAAATTTGCTATTTATAATTTTTATTTTATCGTTATTATCTTTATTATTAATATTATATTAAA
>JBBMKC010221273.1:0-12207 GCA_037834085.1 Bipalium vagum
GCTTGGAACCAAAGGTTCTCAAGACTGGTGTCGATTTTCAAGAAAAAAAAAAGATAATCGTTTTGATATTTCATTCCTTTTATTAAGCAGGCGTGTCTTGTTAGACAAGACACAGTATGTCCTAAATAAATAAATAAATACTCAGGCCAGGACCTGAGGATTATCTAATTTTTAAAACTTCATTTCTTATCACTTTTTCTTTTTACTGTTCATACTTCACACACTAAGTAAGGTAGTGAGCAAGAAGAATTGAATTGAACATTACTATTGTTAAATAATTTTTGTTGTGAGTAAATTGATTTCTATTAAGATATTATTTATTCGAATATTTATAGTCGTAGACAGCATAAATCATTTATTCCAACAGTATTATATCTAAAAATGATTATTTAAAATAGTTATTATAATGCTTAATAATGCGACTGAATGTTATTATCATAAATATTTTTACGCTTAACAATAACACAATTCATTTCAAAATGGATCAATACATAATAAAAAATCGTTAGATTGAATAGTTTGTTTAACGTTTGACAAATCCAATTATTATTCTTTCTATTATTTCAGTGATTCTGGTTTTCTGTGAATTAAATAATGTTAGTTTTATCAAACGCGTTATATTAGGTTGATGCAAAAGAAATTTAAGTTTATTTTTTAAATTAATATTTGAAATGTAATAAATTTTAAATTTGTTTCAATTTAAAGCGTAGAATTTACTACATATTTTTATACTAGATATGATGACTGTTGTTCGTTAAAGCTAAATTTTTATCGGTTTAGCAATGGTGAAAAACAAGCAACTGCTAGTTTTTTCTTATCTGAATTCACATTAGGTCGAAAACAACTGATGCGGCTCACAACATCGACAAAAATTTTGGACAAAATACTGCTGACGAACGTTTGGTACAAGGGTTGTTCACACAATTTCGTAATGTTAATCTTAGCCTTAAGATGAAGATAATGGCTGTCGATCATCGGAACTTGATGACAACCAATTAAAAAATTTGTTCGAAATTGACCCTCGAAAAAGTACATGAAAGTCGTTGAGGTATTCAAGATTGACATATCAACAGTTATCCGACATTTGAAGAAAATTTTAAGTGAAAAAGATTTCAAAATGCGTCTAGTACGAATTGATAGAATACCAAAAATTGTATCGACTTGACGTGGTATCTGCACATATTCTGTGCAACCATAAGGATCTCTTTCTCTATGGCATTGTGAAATGTGACGAAAATTGAATACTTTATGACAACCACTGGCGTTTAAGTATTGTCAAAACCCGTAGTTGTATGTGCAATTCTTCATGACATTCCTCGGGCAGTCATTTCAATGATGATGCGACAAAATCTGCATGAGTTGGGCTGAGATCACCCATCATTTCTTGCACGAGAAAATGTTCAAAAGCCAAGATGATGCCACAAATGCCTTCAGCGATCTTGTCCAATCAAGAGCATCTGAGTTTTAAGTTTCCCTAATAAACCTCCATATTGATGGCAACGTTCTGTTCTAATAGATGATATTTTGATAAATAAAATTTATTATGAAAAAACATGATAACTCAAAGTTTACATTTAAAAAAGGACATTTCTTTTGCATCAACCTAATATAATGTAATTTTTAGGCAGTCATTTTGTTTGTAATTTAATTTTCTTATTATGACTGTTAATTCTATTATTTTATAATTCAATTTTTTTTATTTACAACTCGATTCTTTCTAGAAAATACTCTTTAAATGAAAGTAATTAATTCAAGGTAATTTTATATGATGTTTGAAAGTGAAGGTAAATTCATTTATTAACGTGTTTATTAAGCAGATATGATCATTATTAAATAAAAATGAGCTCCAAGTCATTACAGACTGGACACAGATCCTGAACTAATTGAAATTAAGTCTATAAAAAAGAGATAAATCCGGAACACTTTCAAAGTTATATTAAAAGAAGATTATTTGAATATTTACAATATTTTTCATTAATAATTGAACTTTAATATATCACATGTTTTTAATTAAAAATTCACATTTTTTGAATAATCATAAATCCGAATCGTTATTTCTTTTTCATACATAATTTCTAAACCAACCAAACATTTCCAAAGAATTTGAAGCATTATGTACGGTTTGCGCGCAGGATTAAAATTAAAGAAATTTAAGAGTTCAATCATATCCCGTTATGCACAGTATACACAGTACAAAGAAGATTTATGATGCAAATCCTGATGCAGGCAAACCCACAAGAAAAGGACAACACAACATAAAGATCGCACAAGCCTTTCTATGGTCGTTATCACTGTGAATTCAAAATTAATATTCATAATTCTTGTAAAAATCTCAAGAATTGCAAATTCTAAAAATCAAATATCATAAAGATGAAAGAATTATTAAAACATTATACAATATAATATTACTGAAAGGATCACTAATTTAGAAGATGGAAGTAACCAAAAAAATAATTTATGATGAAAAAAGGGATGTTGTACAAGCTTAAGATGGTGACACAGTTAATAGAAAATAAGCATGTTAATTACTACACCATATTTTCGATTTATTGAAAGTATTGTAAAGAAAATATAATGAAAAAATGTAAACGAGGTGGCAAAAAGCCGATGAAATTGGATGACACGCATATAAGGCTTATCAAATCTGTGCTCTAATCCTTAAAAGCATAAAAATATTAATATTCGAACATTTTGGTATTACTGTTTGACTCCCGACAAACGAAAGGCAAATAGAAAATTTTAAATTTAGTTTCAAAGGAATAAAAATTAAAGTTCATCTCAGTTGATATGAGTTGATATTGTATGCTTGTTGGATCATGAAAATATCAACATTATCTTTTATGATGAAACCGGGTTTCAAGATGTAATGAGAATTTTATATGGAAGGTCGGCTGTGGAGAAAACCATAAAAACTTTACCAAGCTTAAAATCTAAAAATATAATAGTTTTAGTAGCGATTTCAAATAAGAGACTTTTTTATGAAAGAGTATTTTGTATGAATAACGCACTACTCCTTGTAACCGTACAAAAAAGCTTCAATAGATGGATAGATTGGTTGAGAAGCAAAATGAAAATGAAATTGAAAATACCGTTATCAAATATAGTAAAATATGAAGCATTAAGAGCATTTTATCAGAAGAACAATGCTTGAACTATTATAAAAATATGTGTAATTTGTGTGAATATTGTATAAATGGAAAAAGTGTATGATAATTAAATAAATTTTTTTTTCTTTTATCATTTTGCAGCATTATTATTTCATAAAATTTGAATTATAAAATGAAAATTTGAATTCAGTGGCAACGACTATACATAGGAAAAATCAGTTAGAAAGATTTTTAAGAAAGATACGAAAAAGTATTCGTACGTTCACTTTTTTATAATAAAAGTTCGATTTAGAAAAGAGAAAGAAACTTATGAGATGAAACAAATTATTTATAAGCAGCACTGATGTAACCCATGCATTTAAAAAAACTGTTTATAAAATTTAATTATAAAACAAAATAAAATGTATGCAAATATTTGTATTATAACAGTATTGTTCATATCATTTTGTTTTAATAATATTTATTGACCCATATATTTAAAATAAAAGTAAATAGTTATTATTAACTAATTATTAATTTTACATCATAAGAACATATAATCTGAATGAGCTCCAATTTATTTCAGCAATAAAAACATTATAACGCGGTGTAGGTCAAAAGAAGAGTCAATTGATTTTAGAAACGCAATTGTGGAGACTCCCCCTCAACCAACCGCACCAACAGCTACCCCTCAATCAGAGGCAATTCCTAAACAGCAGGTCGATCTCAATCAATTCCAGTTCCTAAACTAGCAAAAAAGAAGCAATGACTCTGCACAAATTATCAATTATTTGTTAAAGAAAATGGTTAATATTTAGAATAAATAGCACCAGATGTGATCTTGTTTAAATAAAGTAATTTAATATATTTATTTTAATGTTTAATTTAATTTTTTTTAGATTACTATATGACAATTTAGTTAGTTAATCATTTTATCTCATTTTTAGCTTATATTTAATAATAGATAATCGGTGGTAGACAATAATCTCTTTCTTGTGTTCTGACCAGTTAAGGACCAATATATTATCAAATTTTTCGGTTTTTAAAATCTACATTTGATTAATTTAAAAAAACAGCAGAATGATGCTAATCCAAGAAAAATAAAGGCAAACCATAATTCACCAGTAAATTGCTACCAACCTACTCAACGATCAACAGTAGATAATACGCTTTCTTCCAAATTAGAGAAATAAAATTTGCCGGAACTAGACATTATGATAAATAATATAAGAGCATCTGATAATGTTACTCTTCTAGAAACCGAAAAGCTTAATAAGCTTGCCGAAGAACAAAGTAAACTCGTGGAATTCAATAAGCAGTTTGAATAATCCAAATCACTTACAAACAAAAAATTGTTCCCTTAGCAACCATTTTAAACCTACAGTTTATAGGGAGATATAAAGGCCATCTACAAAAATAAAAAAAGAAGAGAAGTAAAAATTGGTGAAAGGAGCATCTTAGCAATTATATGATCAAATATTTTAGGTTTTAAATTAAATAATTTTATATCCTTTCCTACCTAATTTATTTTTTATATAAACCTTTATTTTCGTCACTTAAACCTAAAATTTTGCTTGTTGCACCAAGTGTGACAAAGTTTAAATCAATCTGTTACTAAAACTAAAATTTTACTTGTTACATCAAGTGTAACAAAATTTTAATTTCATTTCATTTGAAAATTACAAGATGTGTTTATTTATAATTTATATAAATTTATATTACAATTCATATAATATACTTATTGCACTAGTTGTGACAAGGTTTAATTTAATAATAACGGTTCGATAAAAAAAGTATTAGTGAAAACCTATCAATTAGCACCTCCATTATATTTTTCTTGTTGGATTAGACCATATATCGGCCGCTTATTACGGCCGTATATCCATAATTGATTTGTGAAGGAAAGAATTTTTGACGCCTGATTTGAAATAAATAAATCAATGCTATGCAGAGTAGTGGAAAACTACACTTCTCATTTCATTTTATGCAGAAACAAAAATGGACATCATTTTAAAAACACTTTATGAACACACTATAGTGTTTGATAATGTAAATAAACTTATTAAATGTTGTTACTTGTTTTTTTATAATATTTACACATTTTTAAGTTATAAATATACTTATCGAACACCCATTATATAAAACCATGCCAAATAACATGAATGATCTAAAAACCTCAATTATTCAAAAAAGCTCCTGATATGTGAGCGAAAGTTTAAATCAGTGTTCCATACAAAATGCGACGTTGCATCACTCCTAATGAATCTCAGTTTAAGCATTTTATTTAATTACTAAATGTTATTACTGTTCTTCAATTTATTTTAATACGAGGGAAAAGTATTGTCGCTTTTTCATATCCAAACTTTAAATCAAAAATATTTTAAAATATCGACTAATATATTTATATTTATTATGTTAAATAAGTCAATAAGACAACAGAAACTCAACAATCAATACTTGCAGATATATTTGAAGTAGACAACACAGCAGTTTTCGATCATCTTAAACAAATTGGAAAGCTACAAAAATGGGTCAAAATTCAAATAAATGGAAATTGCAAAAATCATTGATCAGTGATTTTCTCTTCTTTATTACTACAAAACAAAAATGAGGAATAAAAGAATTACTACCTATAGTGGACGAAATTGAATTAGTTCCAACATGATTACCTTATATAAAATGAAAACAAATGATACCATTGTAATTCGACCGTTATTAAATATAGGATATAAATATGTAGAAATAAAATTCATATAAATAATTAAATAATAAATAATAATTAAAATTATTTATGTTTATTTGTTTAAAAATACTCTAATATCTGGTGCGAAATTAAATTAAATCCAAATTATATATTCTTATATTTTAAAAAGAAAATATTTTTTCCTTAACACCTTGAATTGAAATTGTTAAGGTGATTGTTTCTAGATTTTAGCACACTAATTTGAAAACATGATTTTTTTAAAGAATATGGAACAAGGAAAACGGCTCACATTAACAGAAAATTAAAAAACTGATTCCTTAAAAACCTTGGGTTCTTCCATCTTTAACTATTACCAAGCAAAATATTCAAACATCAAAAACCTTTAATTTCAGTGTTGTCATTTAATTTTAATACAATAAAAAGTTTTATAAAATTTATTCTCTATTGTTATAGTCATAACTAGGGCAAGTTTTTTGCCATAAGTGCAATTTTTGACAATTTTACATTTTTCAATGTCATTATAAATGCCATTTAAAGTGTTTTAATATTTTAAAAGTGATAAGGAAATAATTAATTATCATTGCAATACATACAGTCAAGAATTTTATATCATTCACAAAACAAGCTATGTTGCAAAATTTGTGACTATTTCGTGAATCACGAAAAAAAATATTATGTAGATGGTCATCGGAAAAGTAAGAAACATTATAAATTTATTGAAAAGAATTTCGATTCAGTAAGTAAAAAAAATTGAAAATTTATAACAGGAGCTTATGACCAATATGTTGAAGTTGTTGTCAAAGCGCTGAAATCTGCTAATATCCCCTCTTATACAAATTTAGTAATCCTTAAATAATTAAGATGTTCAGATATTCTGGTAAACCTCCCATTTCTGAATAAAATAACGATTACATCATTACAACGATTAAAATAGGAAAATATATCCAAATTAATAAATTATATTAAAGAAGAGTTTTCGGGAAATTATCAAAACTAAAATTAAAGGTAAGAATTGTGTAAATATATTATCTGGCACTATAAAAAGTTTGAATATGGCAATGTGAATAAAGTTTATGTTATAGCTATATTTTTTAAATGTCACTTTTTAAAAATAAATGCCATTTTTTATATTTTTACTGAATAAATGATATTTTTAAGTACCATTTTTAAATTACCATAGTTATAAAACTAAAATAGGCACTTTTTCAACTTCTAGACTTTAAAAAATGAATTTAATAAAGGACTACTTGTTACGTTTAAAATAATTATAATTGATTTTGTTTATTTTATTGCGGATTTTTTGAATTTAAAAATCTGAGGATTAACAATTTTTATTACTGAATTATTAAATGCTGTTAGTCAAAATGGAAATAGTGAAACACAAATATGCTACGGTCGAATATTTATGTCAATCTTTCAATGTCAACAAAAACTATGCCAGTAAATTGCGAAATCAGTTTTTTGAAAGTGGTACACAGGATAGGAAGCAAAGACCTGGAAGACAATATCGGGTGCGGAATAAAAATTGCTATTTTTAAATAACATTTTGTTTTGAAGAAAATTATCTTTTTCTTATGTATATATATATATGTATGTTTTGTCTAGTACACACCAGTAAAATAAAAACTCATTTTCCATTAATCAGTAAAATGATATCGAGAAAAATCTTTTGAATGCGGCAAAAAGACTAGATGAAATTGCATAAGCTCGAGCAACACTATGTTCAAGCATGTTTCTAGGTAAAAGGAACTCTATAAAGACAGCCTGGTAGTGGAAGATCTAGATCCAAAGCCAGAATAAATAGAAATCCTGTCAGATGAGATAGTTTTGAATTCAGAATTTGATATTAAGGCTAGATATCTTAGTAGTACTTAACAGCCTCTACTAACCATAATATGGAAACAAGATTGAAAATATGTAAGCGCATACTTTCGTTTTGAAGAAAGGTAAGCACATTATATTGCTTTCTGGTGAAATATCCACTGCTGAACGTGCCTCAAATACAAGGGATGGAAAGAAAGGAAATACTTCTTAACACACAAGATGTGTAAACGTCGGTTGGAATGCTGCGAACACAATCAGTATGTGTTTTGCGTAAGGCTGATGACTGTGACCTAACTATAATATAATTACGGAAGATGAAAAGCCCTTTTCTCTCATCCCTCGTTCATCAAAAGAGTACCAATTTCTAGGAGAAATAGCCACTAGAATATTAAAATCGAGAACATCTGACAGTAAAGCATTTATGTTAACCATCTTTTGGGATTGATTTTGAAGATAAAGGTGTCAAAATTAAGGCAGGCTACTATTCGAAACTAGTTTTATCGAGTCCGGGTATTTTTATTAAAAAGTTCTCGAGAAAATTAAAATTAAATAATTTTTAAATAAAATTTCTAATAATAATTATATTGCATTTCTATTCGCATTGTTTATCGAAGGTGAATCAAATTTTTAATTTTAGATAAATTTAAATTTATTATAAATATTTTTTAAGATAATTTTTTTATTTGTAGAAAAGTTTGCAATTTGAACATTGATTTTCTATGAATTAAAACAAGGTTTCTCTGCTCAAGATTGCTTGAATAATGAAGCCATCTTTAGGAGATGCAAGTCGACCGTATAAGTTTTTTTAGAAATTTCAAAGATGGAAATTTCTGTTTTGAAGATGAAGCTCGTCCAAAAGTAATTGGAGTAGTTTTATTGGAAAATATTCAAGCAAAACCGAAAATTAGAACATCTGAATTATCAAAGTTTTTCAAAACAACAAGTCAAACGATTAGAAGATATTTGCATGATTTTGGTTATTCGACAGATAAGTGGGTAACACATTCGTTTAGTGAGGTTAACAAAGAAAAGTTTGTAAAAAACTAAAAAGATTTTTTCCTCAGGATGGTAAATGCTGATGAGAAATGGGTGTATTATGAAAATATATCTAGTCGTAGATCATGGAAAGTCAGTGTTTGGAAGGAGATAATACTAGGTTCAAATAGTTAGACAAAGGATGAACTAATATATATAATTCAAAGGACTCAGCATCAATAATACCCCCTAAATGCCAAGATTCCTTCATGAATAGGTTCTTCGTAAAAGCATTAGCTTGAGAAGATTTATCATCAGTGCATTTCAATAATTAGATTTTCATGTATATATTTAGTGCAAAAAACTTTATTAATATGATTTTTGAAATAAACTCTGTAAGGTATGTAAAATTATCCAGTACCTTAAAAATGGATCTTCTTAGGTAAATATTAAAAGTATTAGGAATCGGTTGTTCTACAGTCCATGACATTGAATTCTCTTAATAACAAGAGGTCAAAATTCCACACTTTCAGAAAAGATCGATTAGGATTGAACAAACTTTCTGCCCGATGGATGCCAAAAGCGTTGCTCGAAGAACAGAGAATGCAAAGAGCAGACAACGCGATCCTGTTTATCAACAGATTTGATCATGACCCCGAAGAATTTTATAGCAGACCAGTAACTGGTGATGAGACATGGATTTATCAATACGATCCGGAAAGTAAAATCCAGTCTAAGCAATGGTTACCGAAAGGATCAAGTGGACCAATCAAATTCAAAGCTCAACGGTCAATGAAGAAGGTTATGGCCACTATTTTTTTGGATTCTAAGGGTGTAATCCTGGTAGACTTTCTCGAGAATCAGCGGACATTTACTGGTAGGTACTACGAGGAGGTTTTGCGAAAACTTCATGCTGCACTTGTAAAGCAACGCCCAGGGAAATTTCATCGTCGAAAGTTGTTTCATCATGACAATGCGCCAGCACAATCATGTAAGTTATCCAGGGCTGTACTTCAAGAATATCGTTGGGAAATACTCTCGCATCCACAATACAGTCCTGACTTGTCTCCCTCAGATTTTTTTTGTTCCCCGAATTGAAAAAAATATCTAGGGGCATTCATTGGGAAACAATATTGGAAGTCAAAAGAGCTGTTTTGGATTGGTTCAAAACAAAGGATAAAATTTTTTATAGAAATGGTTTAGAATGCTGGCGAAACCGTATGGAAAAGTGTTATGAGTTAGATGGTTCATATGTAGAAAAATAAATTTGTTTTGATTTGTATGATTATTCCGGGAACTTTTTGATTCATCCTCGTAAGTGACCAGAGAAATTGTGAAAAAAATTAGTTCTGAATTTATTCAAACTCCGGATAATCAATTATATTGCAAAATATGCAATACCGTTGTTTCCTATTAAAAAAAACTGTTTTTCATGGATAGTCACTCTTGCTCAGTGATGCAGCAAGATATATGAATCACTCAAGTAAGACTTTGCACGTATTGAATCCGAATCTTTTCCATATCACTTGTATTGCTCACCTCATGCATAATTGTGCCATGAATGTTCGAGCTTATTACGAAAATATTGACAATTTAATATCACGACTGAGATTGGCTACTGTTAAAAACAAGGTAAGATTAAACGACTTCATAAATATTGGATATCCTCCAGATACCATTGTGACACGATGGGGAAGCTGGATAAACGCAGAGTTATATTATTCTAAACATTTTCACGAGGTTAAAAAAAATATACTGATGAGCAAATTTTTTGGCCACCCTTAAAAAACATTTAAAAATATTTTCTTTTTAATCAAATAAACATTTGTATATTTAAAATATTAAGTATTCATAAAATTTTCAAGTTAAATATTTTAACATTTGTTTAAATATTCAATTATTTATTTTATACAAGTTCAAATTTATTGGCCACCATATCGAATTTTAAGTAAATCTTTGATTTTATAAGAATTAAATATTTAACTTATAAATTATATATTTAATTATGAAGACTGATGGTCGTTTTATTTTTAAGAGAAAAATGGGCTTATTCAAGAATTTCGAAGAAAACAAAATTATCCAAAAATTGTGTTAGGGATATATGCCGAAAACGAGTAGTAAAGAAGCAAATGAAAAGAGTACCGAAGCCTAAATTAATTGCAGCCATTACGTTAAGAATAAAGAGGCAAATATGCAATCGCGACTGTTTAATACCTAATTAATTCTGTAGACCTCCATTATTTGTTTTAAATTAACTTTTAAATTTTATAATTTATTTTGCAAAGCAATATAAATATTAATTTATTAGAATAAGACATTTTTAACATGATTCGTCCTGTAAATTTACAAATAAAATTGTCAATGTCTTATTTTTTTTAAATATTTATTAAAAAATATCACGAGTAATCTCATTAATATTGTTTTTCTGAAAATTCTTGTTAAAATACCTAATTTAATAATTTTTTATTTTTACACTTTTTTCAAATTTTTTTAATCATTTATTAAAATAATTTTAATTTTCTTTTTTTGGAAAAGTTAAGCAGTTATTTAAATATGAATAAGATTTAAGGTAAGATTTTATTATTAAAGATTTTAAATTAAGAACCGCACAAAAAGTTTAGATAAAAAAAATAAACTTTAAGATATATCAGAATTTTTTAAAAAATCAATATTAATTGTTTCTATTCCAAGCATAAGAAATAGGATATATTTAAAAATTAACATGAACTAAACATTTAGTAATGTATTTATGAAAGTACCGAAACGAAATATAATATATCTCAAAAGTGAGAAATAAGACCAAACTTCAATACTTCTATAACAAACCACCGATTTCCTTTAATAATTATATGGTGACAATAAAGTTCCCGAACAAAATTAAAACAGTTGTATTTTGCTTTATTTTTTTTAATTTCAACAGACTTTTACGTTTAGTTACTTTTTCTTTACTTTATTATACTGTATTAACTTTTAATTAATTAATTGATTTTTTAAATGAGCGAAAACAAAATTAAGTAAATATATCTTTTCAATTTGGAATGGATCAATCAGAAATTTCTAAAGACTGTTTTGACGCGATCAAACATATTTTAAGTAGCTTAACAAACCATTCAAGAATTTTCAAAAAGCGATATCCCTTGACATTGAATATGTGAATTACAAACTTTGACACCACCTCAAAGGAACTCTAGATAAATCCATACGATAGACGTCCAAATACAAGCCTGTCAATCATGAAAAAATAGAAAAATGTGCTTAAACTCAAGCCGTGCGAGTAACAGAAGCCTCATCTTATCACAGAATATCCAAGAACCTTATGAAGCTCGATGCTATTCAACAATGGTCCTTTCGGACGAATTTTTTTTAACTTTCCGCAAAATTATAGAATTTGTTCGAAAGATCTCTCCGGTTCAATTTCAGATGCTCGAATTGTCCATCGTTCTATAAAACTGACATCGATGATAGTTATAGCAGTCATCACTGTAAACCGGAAAACTCAATTTCATTTTGTCAATCTTGGAAGTAAATTTCCAAAAATTACTATTAGGTGTATGCATTAATTTTAAAGGGTTTACAAAATACCTCATAATAAGTGTTCTATGACATAAAGACAATGTT
>JBBMKC010221284.1:0-12206 GCA_037834085.1 Bipalium vagum
ATAATAATAATAATAATAATAATAATAAGAATAATAATAATAATAATAATAATAATAATAATAATAATAATAATTTTCTGGATAATTTGTGAAAAAGAAATATATCTTGAAATATAGCAGGTTTTCATTTTCCCGAAAAATAAAGTGCAGTAAAATATAAATAAAATTATTTCACTTTTCATTATATAGCTTGACAATCAATATTTGCTAATACAGCCGAGACCAGGTTTTGTTAAAAGAACTTCCATTTAATTCCAATAGATTTTCATTTTCGCAGATAATAAAAGACGACCAGGTTTTGCTGAAACAGAGTCAGCAGATTTCGCTGACAAAAGAATCTCAGGTCTCCAGATGTTATCATGATTTTTTGTCTTTCAGAATGTTATAATTTTAAAATAATATTACAACTAATTTTCCAATTTAAACAAATAAACTTTACTTGATTAAATAACCATTCGTTTGTGAAAATCATTGCCCAAAAATATGAAATATTTCAGTTAGAAAATGTACGTATACAATTATAAATTAATTATATGTGGGTTTTTATGGATTGGACATTAATTAATCGATTAATTGAGATTCTACAAAAAAATTATATAAATAAATAATATTTTAACTTGTACACAAATGAGAAATGTTTGAGAGGTCTGGCAATTTGGTTGAATCGAAAACACTTTCCACCGAATGAAAATTCTCGGATTCAGTTATAAGTGGTCGCCTTAGGTGAGGTTTTCTCCCAGAATACCCCTTGAATCTGTTTAATAATTTTTTTCTAACCAGATCCCTTTGAGAAGTAAAAAAATGAATCAAACTAAGAAATTCCACATTTTCGAACATATTTTTTGAATGAATCTAATCCAGTGCAAACAAAAATTAGAATATTTTAATTAATCTAATAATACTTACTAATACTTATACATAAATATTATTTAACTTTCTAATTTTATAAAAGTATCTTCAATATTTCTGATGGAGTCCAAGTTATATTTAGCGTTACCGTGAAGGAACAGTAGAATGAATAAAATATCTGTTTTTTATAATTTCATTATTAGAATTTTTTTTATGTTTCATTAATTAATTATTATATTATTTAACATTTATTATAACTTATTAATTATAATTAATTATTATATTATAAATTATATATTATTATATATTGTATATTATAAAATTAATTTATTGATTTATATCAATTTATTCAAATTCATTAAATCCATTTCTTTTTTACACTGTAGTTCATATTTCAATAAGAAGCACATTTTATTATAATTTCCCTAAAATCTCATTATAATTTGCAGTTGATAATTTTAAAAATTAAAATTTTTCAATATTTACTAAAAATCATTATTTCCCTGTTAACTTTTTAAGTAAAATCTGATACTGTAATAATCTAAAGAAATTGGTCAGTTTCCTTTTAAATGACAAAAGTAATTGTTAAGTTTTTTTTAATAAAAATTAAAAAATAAATATCTTATTCATATCAATGCGTACAGTGAAAAATAAATAAAATAAAAAATGAAAACAAATAATGACCAAAATTACCCTGTTCAATGAACATTTGAAAACAAGTAAAATCAATAAATAAAAAAATGTCTCGCCTATGTTAAATTACTAGTATCAGAGCTAACAACCTTTAAAATTATAAATAACCATTTAAACAAAACTGGTATAAACAGAATTTCACCCATGATATACTTTCTGATTAGATAGCGTTGACATCACCTTATCCATTACTTTCCTTGATATGGCCTAAAATGGCTGTCCCCTTTTCAAACTTTATACCGAGTATACTAATGTCATTGTCAAATGGAAATAGTATTTTTTGAATGATTCTCAGTACGATTCCGGGAATATATAATTTATATGATATTCAAGCAGATCCAATTATTTCCGTTCTTTGAGGAAAATTGAATAATGAAAAAAATGGATTAAGCTAGTTGTATATAATGAAAAATTTATCGTTGACGCAACAAACAGGTCTTTCACTGTCTTGATTTACCAAGGTCATGTCCCCATTGCAAAATTTATTCAATCACCGCTGTTGGTTCCGCTCTCATCTCATGCAGAATTTCTGTAATCAACTGTCTTTGATGATTTGTGCTGGAGTTAAAAATCGTACAAAATACATATTCGAACTTGTCAATTTACCATACTTAAAAAAGGATGAAAAATAAAAGATTATCTTAAATGATTTTGCTTACCTGGACAATGTAAATAATCCTTGAAATTTCTCATTTAATTTAGTATATTTAAACAAGATGTGCAATTATCACTCATTGGATGATTTTATTGTGAAAGTTTATACAAAACTGCGACATTGTCATTAGGTTTCTCTTTGAAAATCATTTTTGTCTGTTGAATTACTGTGGATTTAATTTAATGACAAAAATATTTATAACTTATTCATTCTCACTTTATATTCGGTAAATAAAACGAAGTTTTGGATCATAATTCTTTGGAAAATAATTTCCTTTTTCTGAAATGTTTTTCCAATATCGTTATAAATAAATTATAGACAGAAATGACTTGAAATTCTTTTGTAATTTTACTTTTAATAATTTTTTTTTATCATTTATTCTATCTATTCTAATTGATGTGGACAGTTATCTGTGACATATGCCTACCCTTATTATTGTAAAATAGATGCGTTTAATCTTAATGCATATTAATTAATTTTTAATTAGCTCGTTTTAAGTCTTAAATATTCGATGTAAATGGATGGATTATGGAATTGAAATATAATCTCCCCTATTTGCCAAAAATTGTGGAATATTTTCAAACCTGAAAATAAGTATTCTTTTTTTTGAGATTTAATGTAAAATAGTGAAAATATTTTTTTTTAAAAATGTTTATTTTTAATTGAAAAAATAATAATAATTCATGTATTATAAAATATAAATAATATAAAAATTACATCTTTTCCATTATTAAAATTCTAAGTTTTAAAATATAAATAAAATAAAATTTTAAATAGAATTGTTTCAAAAATAAATTAATAAAATAATGTTTAGCATTATTGAAAATAAAAAATGATAAAATATAAAATATAACTATTAAAAATATTAAAAATAATAATTTATTTTTAGAATTTTTTTTCAATAATATAATTAATTTATAAAATAATATTTATTAAAATTAAGTTTGTTTTGTATTTATCAAAAATATTATATATTTTACATAAGGTTAATAAATTATAAAAGGTATGTCAGGTCATAGAAAATTATAATAATGTCAGGAAGAGGAAAAGATGTCAAAATTAGCACCAATAACATACAAGGTATCACCAAATCAGCCATTAGAAGACTGCTTAGACGAGGTGGTGGGAAGTGGGGAATATCCGGTGTCATTTAAGAAGAGTCAGGGTAACTTGAAAGTGCTCATGTAAAAAGTCATCAGAGATGTTGTGACATCCACAGAACATGCAAAGTATAAGACCGTAACGACAATTAATGTAGTCTATGCATCTCATATGACATTGGTAGTTGAAAAACTTATAAAATATGAATGATCAAACTGCCATCAACAGAGTCGCATTTTAAGTCAACACATTATAAATATAAATATGATTTTAGAATTATAAATTCCCATGGTCCGATTAAATACATTATTTAATAAAATATAATTAAAAATATTTAATAAAGTATTTATTTTAAATTATAGAAATGTTTTAAGAAAATAAAAAAAAGTATTTTATCATTAAAACAAAATTATAAAAATTAAATTTAAAAATAAAAATAAAATAAAAACTAAATTTAAATTATTGAAATAAAAAATAAATAATTATATTTATTAAAAAGATGATATTTTGATAATATTAAAATGCGAAATATTATTTTATAAAATATTTTTAATAAAAAAGTTAAAATAAAGTTAATAAGTTTATAAAATCAAAAATTGATAAAGATGATTATAATGACGATTTTGTCCGAATCAATGTAATTAATAAAATGAGCTAATCTCAGTATACGGCCATGACTTAATTGTACCTCTTCAGTCCATACCTCTTATAATAAGCTCACCAAAGTCTGCTCGTCAGCATCATTTCCATACTGACTAAGGCTTTCTTACGTGCTACGGATGAATGAAAGACTTAGCTTATCAGGATATTCAATTAGACCCCTGATTTCCTGATATACTTTCCATTTTGAACAAATTTCAGTTTTCACTTTAATTGATACGATTTCTGAAAACGTTCGTGTCTCTCCTTTATTCTTATGTACCACAGTTATTTTATTTTTTTATTATAATGAAGACTTTTCCAGTCTCAGTTCCACTGTTTCCTTTTCAATTTTTCTAATAATGAGGACTACACCATACAGTTTTATATATATAATGTAATACATTTAAAATAATATTTTTATTATGTTTTCAAACAGAAAGTTTAATTATGAAAATTTTTTTTAACTACTTCAGCTAATAAAATAAAACATTTTTGGATTATGACATAAAATAATTTATATTTTTATCATTTGATCTCACTAAAACAAAACAATGATGCCGCGGTTCAGTTTTTATATTTGAAATTTCTATTACGCTTTTCCGTTATTTAATAGATTGACAGTAACAAATGTCATTCTATCTAGCGAGAAATAATGCATTCCCGTGTAGTATGTAAATGGAATGCTTATAACCCTTTGTTGCAAAGGTTTGTGAAACGAAATATGTCACTGTCATTTTGCACCTCTTATTATCGAATACTTTTCGTGAACTAAGAAAAATTGTTTTCTGATGTTCGGTTCGTCCGATTTTAAAATTCAACTTTAAACTTAAATAAGTCAAGTCTAAATAAATTTTATTAGTCAAAACATTAACCGCGAGAGTCTACACATGCTTGTTAATGGGAATAAGCTTATTCATCGCAATCGCATAGAATCCCGGTGTTCTGGATTTGATAAATTGAAACAAACCTTAGTTAGTAAAAATTTTACCTTTGATGACGAAGATAAAATGTCGAAAAATAATATCGGTAGGCCACAAATGCGGAGACTATTGATGATATGGGAAACTTTCGCAGCTTATTGTATCCAATTTTCGCAACGTGATTCGCTAAATAAACACTCTTTATTGACGACAACTAGACAAAATTTTCAATTTATGGATCACTTCAATTTCTTGGCAATATTATGAAATCTACCTTTCTAATTTGATATCTGAACAGCTTAAGAAAATCTTTTATTCCCTTTATCACTTAAAATTATATTTCATTTTATTCATATTTATATTTATATATCTTGTGTTAAAAATTCAAATAATTTTTTTTAAAAATATTTTTTATTAAATATTTTGTGAATGAAAATAATATCCATCATACCACTCAAACCAATGAATTTTATTTTGATTAGTTTTTTGATAATTAATAATTAAAGAAACTCATCAAACCTCGAATTGATTTTTGTTCATTAATCACTTTACGATAATTATAAATTCAAATAAACGCGTTGATATGTTTATTTAAACAAAACTTCAAAATATAGATTATTAATACAATATCAATCATATTAAATTTCTAAGAATTGTTAAAATATTTATTTTCATAAAAGTAAATTAAACTATCAAAATCTAGGGAAAATTTGATACAATCAATTTTTTCTTAGTGAACCAGTGGTAAAAGTGATTTTCAGATAAAGAATGATTCACAAGAAAGACCAGTCATTGTGATAAAATTTCAACATCTCTGAAATAAAAAAACAATATAAAATCATTAGACTTTGTATATATGACATCAAAATATAAATCTTAAAGCTTACTAAATATTGATTTTTATTTTTTTATTATTTTTTTTAGATAATCTCTAAATGTTTGTTTTCCTACTTCCATCAAACTCACATCAGTCCATATATTTATTTATCATTTTTGACACCTCTCAAATGTATACGAAGGTTCTTCTTCCGAAAGTTACCAGTAGGAATAAAGGTGATAATGTATAATGAATCATGTGAATTGAGTTTTCACCTTACAGATGAAGCAGTTACCAGAGCTCAAGGCTAGCCAAAGGTTAACATTTTATATTTCTTGATAAATTAAAAATGTATCAGGAAGCCTTAAAAATAGTATTATTTATTTAAAAGTAAATGTATCAAATGGTTAGAAAAACTTAATAAATAAAAATTTATATAATCGAAAATATTTTAAAAATGCTAAAATTATAATCTCTAAGTGTATGTGCGAGTGGTAAATACACTAAAAAACTAAGGAAAGGGTTTGAATTCGATTTCCTGATTAAGTCCTTTAATAAGTTATTGGACGTATAATGCAAATAAATCTTTTTGAAAAAAAAATTGTTATATTTCGAAGTAATCTTAACTGAAAGTCATAATTTTGGAAAATAATATTAGATATTATTTAATAACCGTAACTATTGGGTACACGAATAAGTTTTAAAGGGTTTTTATTAAACTTATTTCTTCAATGTAATCCTGGATACTAACTCATTTTGTAGAAATTTTTTATTTGAAGCATTTTATTAGGTTTTTTATGCGCCTTTGAATTTCATCATGGAAAATCCGCTGTAGCTGCCTACGCATCGATATGTTCCGTACTTGGAGATGATGATGGTTCCAAAAGTACTTGTGAATTTTGGTTTTGCAGATTGCGGGCTGGAATTTCGACGTGCACGATCATGAGCACATCAAGACTCCTTCTACTTTCAAACCGGTCGATCTTCATGTTCAATACGTGATACTTTATTTCTGATTTTGAATAGGAATATATATTATTTTCTAATCAGAGGGGTTTTAAGTAATGCTCGGACAATAATGTGATTCCTACTATCTTACGTTAATCTACATGAATGACTCAGACACTATCAATAACATTAGTCATGCCTCTCTGAGCTCATCGCTTCAAGCTTCACTGTACTTCAAGAGATTCGTTTGAGAACAGATTTCGTCATACTTCATTATTATTCTTCGAAAAATATGGTTTTATCTCATTTAATTTAATGGTTTTTAACCTATTCCTCTAAAATTTATGAGGTCTTTACATTAATTAGTTAATTTGTATAACTCAGCTACTTGTCTCTTAATTAATTATATTATTATGGAACAAATAATAATCAAACAAATAAAAAAAAGTAATTTGTAAAAAACACAAAATTACAATTTCTTTGGTCATTTATTAAACCACATCCACCATATTCTAGACCGCGCCCCTTCCGGTTACAATTTGCTTCGCTCTATGCAAAACTTCTTCAATGCTAATACTTTTACTTTAACTAACTAATTATTATTTACTAACTAATGATGACCTGAAATCCAATTTGTTTCAGATTTCTGTACATAGGTCCAAGAGGTTTAATGAACGAATACTTTTTATACTTCGTGGAAGATAATAACATTCCGCTGCTAACAATGGACATTTAATAATGAAATAAAATTCCTGATTTTTAAAGTTTTTTACAAAAATTAAAACAAAAAATTTATTAAAATTTTAACTAAGATTTAAAAACTTTTTAATATACTATTTGTAAAAAAAATTCAACTGTAACCGTATAATTTTCTTAGAAACCAGGAGATATTCAAATAATAAAATTTCAGTTTTTCAGTACAAACAACATTCATAGCGTAATGTAAAAAAACTAATATTCTTCTTATCCATTAGGAACGCCCATCCCACAGTGTTTCATCTTGTTTCGTTTGAGGAATTTCCACTCCTTGCCTTTTAGAATTCTGTAAAAATGAAAGAAATTGAAAACTTATTTTACTTTTATTTAGGATGTTTCAATTATAATTTAATATCAAACTTATCCATCATAATTTTTAAGGAAAAGAATAATATAATGTAATATTCGCATTAATAAAAAGGTGAAATGCTCATAATTTATCTCTATTAAACAGGATTATATATTTTTTAAAAATATAATTTTGACATTGGATTATCAGATAAAGCCCGTGAGTTAAAAAAGCTCTTACAACTGTTAAAAACTTTTTCATACAATACATTATCATTATAATATTATGATAATTATTTTGTAGATATGTTTAAAAATCCCGCAATTTTCTGGCATCATCTTTGTTGAAATTGAAAGATTGGCATAAATCTTCGACCGTAGCATATTCGGGTAGCACCATTTTGATGAGCAACCTTTCATAATTCAGTAATAATAAAAATTTTGGATCTTCCGAAAAATTTGACACTTCTCAATTTAAAAAGATAAGCAAAAAAATTAACAAAATTATTTATTTAAAACAATCCATTAACGTGAAAAATAGTCATTTATTAAATTCAATTTTTATGGCATGGAGTAAGTAATATTTTTGTTCAATATTTTTGTGATTTTTTATTTTTTTAATTGGATTTACTTACTTTAATTAATATTAAAAGAAATTGAAATAATAAAGTCTTTTCTTTTCTGAAATTATAGCACTTACATTTTTTATTTTTAGTCATCCGTAACTAAAAATGAAAGAATTGAAAGTTAATAACACTGTCGTTAAAATAATTCCAAAAAATTTATAATCCTAATAAAGAATGCAAATAGAAAACACCAATGACTTTAATACAATAGACGTTAACACATAACTGAATGAAAGTGTATATTTTAGGTGATCACCATTGGCGTTTGTAACAGCCTCTAGTCAAATTCTGAATGCAATATATGGTAGCTTGAATTTCTTCCTGTCAAATTTAGATGGAATCATGTATAGACTTGATTATGTATGACGTTTTTAGTTAAATTAAGAGTCAACTACAATCGAAAGAAGTGATTAATGGTAAGGCAGATTTCCGTTAACCCATGCTTTTCTTTTCATAGCTTTATGAGCAAGAACAGACTCTTGTTGGAAGACATTCTTTCTCCCACCAGCTTTTTCATCTATTCACGGATTTGAAACCACATTATAAAAGTGAGGTTCTGCTAACTACACCTAGCACCATGACTGAAGCTGGAAACTTAAAACCCACGGAAGTTTAACTTGGACATGTTAGCAGAACAACCAGTCATTTTAGAAGATATCTTTTCTGTTCTCAATGAAAATCTTTTCGCCAGAGAAAAATATGAGGAAATCAGATCTCTCGTTCTTCAAATCATTGACCAAATCAGATGCTTTCAGTTTTCTGTTGAATTTAAATCTTTCTGATAACAGATGTCGTCTTCAAAGAACATAAGATTTCTAACAAAATTCATTATTTACCAAGACACTTCCAGTTAATCTCACATTTTCTTTGCTCATTCTTCGACTGTCATCTTCTTTGTTTCTAATTTTTAAATTAACTAAAAATTCTTCATTTCGTTTGCGGTCATATCGTTTATGGTGACATTTTATGTTGGCATTGAATATATCTGTGTCTTTTGTTTCGGTATACTTTTATGCCAACTCCAAAACTTGTGTCTTGTTGTAGGCAAACCATTCAATTATTTCTTTTGGCTTTCATTCCAACACTATTGTTCTTCGTCCATATTCTGAACTCATGACTAATATTAAATAATTCAAATATGATTAATCTATTTGACTGATTAATTGGCTTACTTAAGTAAACACAGTTAAAGTGACTACTCAAAAAATCTTCTTTTTATAATATAACTTTGAATATTTTCCGGATTTATCTTGACGAAACCTGTATTAATGAAATATTAAAAATGAGATAAATATACTTAGTAAGCGTTAAGATGTGCGGCTTTTTGATGGTTTATCTAATAATAAATCTTATTCATTAAAACTGCATTTATAACTTATCAGCTTAAATACTTATAACATATTTTGTATTGGTCAAAATCCAATGAATATTTTCGGAAATATTAAGTCTTTTTCAGAAATTTTTGAAAAACTTTTATTTTAATTTTTTGGCCATTACTTCTCATTAACATTTTATCAACATTGAAATGCTTATCAATCAATAATTATCATCTTGACAGTATTTCCAGGTCCATTGTCGTGGTAATTTATCATTTTTTCATCCTTTCCATATTAAAAATTATTTTATTAAACAAAAGAATAATGTTCAAATGCTTTTAAACCAATATCTATTGGTATTATCTTAGTTTTTAAAGATTTTTCTAGATAAAAGTATACTTTGACCAAACTCCAAGTTCAAATACTTTTTTTCTGGTCTTAATAAAGGATAAGTCTTCTCAATTTTTAACTCACTTATATATTTTCTTTTGAAGTGATGCAAAAGATCGTGTTCAAAATAATCTTATAAAGAAATTTTACCATTCCAAATAAGGTTTTACCGTTATTTTCAAAAATTAATAGCTACATTTAAAATTTCCCATAAGAGGTCCCATAAGTCCCCGTGAAAAGTAAACTTAAATATCTTTCATTAAATTCAATCGATTGAAATTTTTATTTATATAATATTAAAGTATGTAAGTCTAAGTTTTGTTTTAATATTTTAAAATTAGATTTAGCAAATACCACTTGATTTGAAGTTAAGAATCAAAATTGTACTTTTAATAGCCAAATTCAACTCAATTTGTGTTGTTAAACGGAGATAAAATGCCGAATTTGGGAAAACCTCACCAAGTAAAAGTACTATAAGAGAAAATTTTCATCGTTTTTGTGAGATTGGCACGGTGGTAGATCTTGAATGTTCTGGAATACCAAGGCTGATCACTGAAAAAGAAGTTCAGAAAATGAGTGAAGTTATTGAAAGTGACCCACAATGCAGTGTTCTATCTTTTGCAACCACCGGCTCCATTTCGCGAACAACAACCCATCAAATTATGAGAGAACAGTTATCATTCGATCCATGCAACACTTCCTCAGTGGACACCGATTTGGATCTGGAGCTGAAATTGAGGTTGCTTGTAAAGATTTTTTGGATTCAAAACAAAGAAATTGGTACTTTGACCAGATAAAATGCTATCATATTTGTGGCGTAAAATTATTGAAGCTTGTGGACTTTATTTTGAAGATTAGTGTCATTGTTGTAAATAAATAAGTATATAATTTTGAGCACGAACTTTTGCATCACCCTAGTATTTTATATGTTTATAAAAAACATCTTGATAGTCTCAAGTTTTGGCAACCTTCCAAAAATGTTTAACCAATGATATTATTTTAATGGATAGTCTACTTGTAAATAATGATCACGTGAGGGAGAATAAAGAATTTAGACGATTACACGATATCAGCAACAAACCATTAAGGTGAGGTAGAATATCATTCTGTTCTGCTTTATCTTCAAAAACATTTTAATCAAACATTATTTCGAGTTTGTCCAACTAATTGACGAAAAACCTCTTTCCAATAATTTTGCTTCCATTCACGAAATCGTTTCTTTACGAAATCCAACCGTGAAGCGTTCCAACCGAACTACAACTGTAAACATCGAATCCTCTTTGAAGAACAATATGGGCTTGGACAAAAAATAGTTTCCAATGGAAATATAAATAAAGATTTTTAATTAAGTCTTCATTAAAATTGCAGAATATGTCGAGCTCAGTGTGACTGCATCAGCTTGGAGAAATAAGGAGAATATTTTTTACATTACGTGCGTTGAATCAGATTTGTAGACGACAATTATGTAAGCGAGTCAGCCCTTTTTGATCGAATTTACATTTATTTCTGAATTGTAATTTAAAAAATCAAAGATTTATTTATATTTTTTTCTATATCTCCATAGTCACAAAATAACGATCACGGTTGTCATTTGCTACGGGAACCATTTACACATTACTATTGTGTATTTAAAGTCGTATCCCTTTGGAAATAAGTCCCTCAAGAATGAGAGACAATTAAAACGAACAGAATAAAGCTCCCAAGTCTGATTTGTTTGGGATTTTGTTTTGGACATTTTTATTAATGTTTCACCAATGCAAATACTTTTTTTCATGTTTATTTTCCTTGTAAAATTATGGAAAGACATGTTCAGATTTTTACTCAATACTCTAAACTGGATAAGACTGGTTTCCGATGTAAATAATGTTTTTTTCTAATTTTTATTTCTTGTTTTAATTATTAAAAAAACTCATCTCTAAGGGAATATATGGGACTTGAAAATGTACAATTTTCCTTTTTAATTAATAAAGAAAACGTAATTCAAAATATAATAAATTGATAGTATGGCTTATTCAATTGCCTGGGTTACCATAGAGAAAGTTGAGAAAACATAATGGCAGGACTGTGGCGAAAAACATGACATCCAAAGTATTGAAGAAAGTTACTTTACAAATATTAAATATGAAATATAAAATTTATAAAATCAATTCATGTTCTTGATTATGTTGAATCAATAATAAATATAATAATAAAAATAATAATAAT
>JBBMKC010221295.1:0-12205 GCA_037834085.1 Bipalium vagum
GTTAAGTTCCTAAAAAGACCACTATCGACATTCTTAACCCAATAAACATAAAAAGTCCACTATCGATATTTTTAACCTGATTAAATATTAATCAATAACAATTAATATTATTTATAATAAATTATCTTTTTAAATCCCGTTTTTATAAAACTTAACATAATTATAACAAAAGATGAATCTAAAGAGAGCCGTATAACATTCGCAATTAAATTAATTTTAAAACCAATTTCTAATTTGGAAAATTAAAAAAAGTTAAGATATCTCAATCAAATTTCAACTTGATTTTTATTTAAATTTTCTATTTTACCACAAAAAGGAAAAAAAACGTCTTTTTAAAAATATTATATTAAATTGTGAAGTATGTCAAATTTTTTCAAATTATTTTTCATTATATTTATATTATTCATGAATGCTCACGGTGACCAAGCGACCCCAAACTGGGTACTGGATTCGGGATCTTGAACTTTTCTTCAAAATTGCTAGTAGCGTCTTCAGAGATAAGCTTTCTTCAGAATACAGCCGATTGGAGTCAGAGATTATCTGTTTTTCACACTTTCAACTGTATTCTGAATTTGGCAGCCATCATTTTCTTTGTGACATACCTTCATTAAACAATATGGAGGCATTCACAACATGACTTGAATATATACATGCATGTATGCTTGAAAGGACCATAAGAATATCGCCTTCCACCACTTTTTGAGAAGGAGAAGAGATTCATTGAAGAAGAATAGACCAAACCAAAGCATTTTTGACCTGATTGTGATTTAAATACATTTTTTATATTTGGTGACTGAAATATATTTTAGTTTTTGTGATCTTTGTTTGAGTACATTTTCATAATGATTAACCAAACTTAACAATTCTATTAATAAATTTAATTTTCTGCAAATAAAAATGCGATTTACGGATATACCGTAATGGTTTTATTTAATGTTGTCAAAAATTTTAGTAATATGTTTTATTAAATTAATTTTTTCGTTATTAATTAACATTTTTAATTAGATTCAAGTCTCAAGTGAAAATTCTTAGCTTATCTGAGGAATTATCAGGCTATCATTTGTCGATAAGATCTTTGATCTTTAATTAAACATTGCATAATAATGATATTGTGTGGGAAGCATCTTAATTTATTCGTGAATATTATAAAATTATATCACTTGTATTTTTTTCGAGTTTTGTCATGAAACTGAAATCTAGTTCTCCTAAAATCAACCTGAAGCCTTTGCAATTTTTTATTAAATTCATTTAAATTATTAAATAAACAGCAATCAAGTGCTGAAGAAAATAATTATCACGTCATTTCGTAAATTTTAAAATTAAACTAACATTACATTTTGTAATTTTAACATCCATATGTTATAGATAATATAAAGGGTCATTCCAGGAAACAAATAGTAGACCTTTTAGATTGTAAATACAGCCCTGTAGCATCAATTATATCAATCTATGTAAAAGAAGATAGATATAAAAAGTTACAGGGTGGAAACAGAAAGAAATGTGGAATATATACAAGAATGTATAAATGAAAACAGTGGAATTGAAAAATGGCCTGTTTGATAATTATCAAATAACAGTATCTGATAAAACTGTGCACAGTTATATTGATTCGTTCGCGTATATCTTGAAAAATATAACCCTAATACCACAGAGGCGTTATGATCATAGGGTACGATTATGCAATGAAATTTCTAGATCAAAATTGATGAATCCAATATATTCTTCGTCGACGAGATCGGATTCAACGTGCCAATGAGAACAAAAACAGGAAGATCATTAGCTGGTACACCAGCAGTTCATATAGTACCTGGTATCATTAAACAAATAACAGCATCAAAGTGCTGAAAAAATCCTAAATTACATTTAAGTAAATATTCAAATAAAAAATTAAAATAAAATAATTAATATAAATTTATAAAATAATTCTTACTATAAATAATAAATAATTGCTAAAAATAAATATAATGTGAACTAGTAAGTAAGTGTCGTAAAAAATTCGAAAATTTTAAAAAAATTAAGTAAATTTTTAAATAACGCATAAGAATGCTTAAAAGCAAAAAAGAACAGCTGTAAAGCTGCACAAAAAACAAATTAGAAATCCTACTTCATAAAAAGACGAATTATCATCATTGAATTCATAATAAGTAATCCAAATCGCTAAGAATCATAAATAAAAAATTCGATAATTTAAGAATAGTCTTTACATTATCAATTTTTTTATTGTTGTCTTGCAACGGTACTCTACTAACCCCTAGGGTTAAAAGTACGATTTTTCATAACACAGGACGTCTTCTATTTTTCCTATTTTAGAGGATATAAATATAATTAACCATAATAAAAATTAAACAAGATCTTATTGTAAAAAATTTTAAAAAGAAATCTTTATCTCAGTTATTTTAATTAATTTTACTATTATATTTTTATTATTACAGACATCCTTCAAAAGTAACTTTTAAAGAAAAAAGAGCAATAACTTTGTCGGTTCAACCCCAACATATATTTGATTTTTCGTTTCCCTTTTTAAATACTTACACTATATCCGACATATTTATATTATATATGTGACATAGAAACTCTCCATTAATTCCACTCAGAATTGTGCCCTTTTCTTAGGATCCCCTGTTACTTTAAATTTACTTAAACCACAAACCCGTCAATTTCATCCAAGACATCAAAACCCAAGAAGTCAAGCGTGTAACACTGAAACGTCAAGCTCACCAAAATATCAACACTGATCAATTTTTGTGTTAAAAACATTTGAAAAAAAGTTGTATATATATTTGTGATTATGAAAATTTGTGTAAAAAATTTAATATTTTATGTGATTTTGATTTAATTAACAATAATATAATTTTTAGTTGGTGAATTTTTATTTCATTTATATATTAAAATTGTCTGGTGGATTTAAAATAAATAAATAAAATATAAATGGTAATAATAATTTTAAGGCTAATTAAAATAATATAAAAGTCCTTTTATACAGAGTTTGACTCACAAAAAGAAAGATTATAATAATTAATCAAACAATCATTCGTATCAAATTTGACAACCAATAAATTAATTATTCGAGAAATCAATTGTAAACCTTATCAAAGTCATTTATCAACTATTATTGACGTTCAAATCATATTAATAATTCGAAGCAGTTGTAAACCTTATCAAAGATATTTACCAACTATGATCGGCGCTCAATCCAATACTTCAAAGCTAATTAGTATATAAAAAAGAGCGAATTTCAAAAATAAAAAAACAGAATCGTTAAACCAATAATTCAGACAAATACATTCTTCCATCCATTTTAAGTATTCCATGTACATATGTAATTGAAGTGTATTATATAAAAATAAAATAAAAGAAACTTGGTTTACAATTAAAACAAAGTTTCAATCGATTCTATAATAAATAATAAAATTCATAGAAATTATATTTCAACTTGTCTTCTAATTAAGACAAAGTCTAGTTTATCTTTTTTTAATTTATAAAATCCCTTACAAAATCTTTTTAGTTAAACTTTTTTTTAGGCAAAACAAATTTTGATTTTAATATAAATTAAGTAAATACTCAGGCCAGTCCTGAGGATCAAATATATATTTTTTATTTCCTTTCCTTTTTCCGTTTTCTTTTTTACTCTTAACTCACACGCTTAGTAGAGCGGTAAGTTAAATTGTTTCTCTTATTCGAGGACGTCCTAGCCTATGAGCGAGAAGATTTTTAACCCCAAAATAAGAAGCCTGACCCAGAAATAAAAAGCCTTATTTTAAATATCCATCAAGGATGATCATCAACGACTTTTAAAAACCACTATTTTTAATAAAAATATAATTTTTGGAAAATCTGAATTTGAATTTTGAATCTATTTAAATTTTAATATTAAAAGCTACCTTCGCTGTTAAGTCCACATAATCATTGTTTTTAGATATACATTTTTATAAAATAGGAACTTAACAGATGGACAAGAGAAGGTTGTTCTAAAATAATGAACTTTCCCTTGGCGTTTGCTTTCAAAGATTTTTAACCAAGTGAATGAACAAGTCTTTAATTGAATGCTAGGTTGAATCTCTTAGATACAAAAAAAATTTATTATGAAATTAACCATTATATTTTATATTTTGATTTTTTAATTATTTAATAAAAATAATAATAGTGTTTCATACATTTTTATTGAGCCAGACATTTTATTCATTTTATATTTACTCAAAATTTTCCATTGCTCTTGTCACAAAATTTTTCACACAACACATTGTGAAAATGTCTGATTATCAAATTAAAAAGGAAGCTATTTTATTTTAAAATTTTACCATATACTATTCTTTATTTTTGTTAATGAAAGGCATGAAGGGCATTCATTTTCCTTTTTGCTCTCAAAGGGCTTATTCAATTGTGGTTTTTCATTAAACTCCCGATACTACATTAGCTAATGGAAAAGAGGAGAATAAGAGATCAGTGAAAGATAAGAAACCTTACGCTTGCCGATCAGATGGTTGGGAACACATAGTCCATTAATCTATCAATCCAAATTATTTTTATAAGTTATATTTTTATAATTGATGAACACTGTGGTGAAATGAAATTGAACTTAAATGCACGTCTGTGATTTGACAAATCACATGAGCTCTATGAATTCCTATTTAATAGAGTATCAGAACTACATAAATCTAAATATAATGAGTTTAAATATAATGAGAACTGACCTGAATTAGGTAATTAGTGAACTATATTAAGAACCAGAGTTGAATAGGTGTAAAAAAAGAATGAAAAGTTTGTTAAAGAAGTTAAAGTTTGTAGAAAAGAATAATTTAGGATGACTTCTCTCTAAAGAAATTGATGACGTCCTGACATTTTATTCTATCATCTATTTTTGCAATTATAATTTATTATTTTAGGATTTCGATCACCTGTTTGTTTTGGTTATTGTTGAGATCTGTAATACTTATAAAAATAAATTAATAATACAAATATTAAAAATTATTACACATCGAAATATAATTAATAGTTTTAATAGTAATAAAATAATTTATTACTATTAAAATTATTAATAATTTCTTTTATCAGCCAAACTGATTAGAAAATTTCCCTAAATAGAAAGAAATTGAATAATAGCAATAATAGGTTTTCATTTTCATTTTGCTTAAGAAGCGGCAAATGTTGACTCCCAAGAGCATTTTTTATTGAATTATATGGAGGGATTGCCTAAACGTTGGGGCTTTGTGAAAATTTTAATTTAATAATGAAAAGTTGTGAATTGATATAGACACAGGATTGCCTGCGAAAATTAGGTGGAAATTTGATTATTATTTTATTATTTCTTTATGTTATTTATTTTATTTTATTTATTTAAATCAGTCCTTCCTTGTGGACCCTGATCTAATCTTGGCAATTTAGGATCGCCATTGACAAGATTAGATCCCTAAAAAATAATTTATTGCCTTTTTTTCTTTTTAATTAGTTAAAATTATTATTTTGTGCAAAATTTCACAAATCTCATCCGTGAAGGGTTTTGAGTAAACTCAAATTCTTAATGAACGCAAAAGACGAAAAATATAATATTACATTAAGACCTAGAAAAATGTTGTGACCGAAGGTTAAAAATAGAATTGCAAACCTTTGCAATCTTTGAATCATTGGACATTTGTAAATAGAGGTAATCAAATATATATTTAGTCTTCGTTTGTTTTTTTGTAATGCGATGTCAAAAATTATTTGCCCAAAAAATAATTAGAGCTGTATTAAAATGGATACCATTTTATATATGGTTTTTACATTGAAAAAGTCATTTTACAAATTGAAATAGTCATAAGAAAATTGATTTTATCCTAAGTTTGTTTGTTTACTTATTATTTTGAAATCTGGTGATGCTTATATAGCTTTCAATATAAGTTATGAATTTATCTTTCAACAAAAAGGTGGGTAAAACACACGTTAACAATGATGTTCGTCGATTAATTATTTAGATAGAAGGAAACGGTGAAAAGGTAACGAAGATCGCGAAAAATCTGCATCTTTTACATCAACGATCAATAGTATAGTTAGACAAAACAGAAAAACTGGTCAGTTTGCTAAAAATGAAAAACGTCGCCATAGAAGAAAGAAAATAAACGAAGTGAAAAGCAATTTTATCGAAAGGTTAATTGAAACCGAAAAGGTATTACGCTAAAAGAAATTCAACAAATGTGTTCGGCAAATTTGAAGATTAATATTTCTATTTCATGCATTCATAATCATCTTGATGAGATTGGTATTACTCTGAAGCAAAGTGCTATCCTTCTTGGGAGAGTAAATGATGAGTATAGATTCGATTTACGTGCCGAATATGCAAATATTTTTATGACACAGGTCTCCATTGATCGCAAAAATATTTTTGTCGACGAGTGCGGATTCAATTTTCACCTCAGAAGAAACCACGGAAGAAACCACCATGTCGGTAATCGAGTTTTCCAAAATGTGGCAACTGTGCGTGGACGAAATGACTTTGTTGGCTGCAATAAATTGCGAAAAAATTGTATTTCATTAAATATTCGTTGGTGGTTGTACCAGTAATATATTTCAAAAATTTCTTAAGGACCTCGACGAGTTATTAGTACAGGATAAAAAATTTCAGATGGCTGCATTTTCATGGATAACGCATGGCCAAATATTGCTAAAATATCAGTTTCTGTAATGGAATCTTTAACAAACTCGACAAGGTTTATTTCTCCATACTCTTATATGCTGAACCAGATAAAATTTGGGTTCAGTAAAATTAAAGGAATTATTCGGAAATTATTGTCTATTTACATCATTTGATTCCCAAAGCTCACGGGCAAATAACTACAGAAAACTGTAATGGCTAGTTCCGATTAATAAGGAAAAACTGGTCTTTAGCAATGATCAAACATAAATTTGATGAATTTTTTATGCGTTTATTTATTATTTATAACTGAAATTTTTACGTAACGATTTCAATTTGTAAAATAACATTTTCAATGTAAAAATACAAGATTTTGACAGGAAAAATTATCAATTTTTATTAAAAATACGTATTACGGGTTTCCAAAAAAATTGCTCATTAGTAAAATAACAAAAATTTACGAAAAAAAACCTAGATAATAATTTTCTTAAGACATCAACGACATTTACAGGTATGAATAAAATAACTGAAAATGATTGCGTTGGTTTTTTAACCAAGTCCGTGAATTTGCCGTTAAAGGATTGAAAAGGGAAGATTTATAAATGTAATTAAAAGAATTATGTCTGTTATAATAAAATATTTAGTGTATATTTTTTTCTTGATTAAATTAACTTTTAGAAAGATTAAATTACATTGTGCAATGATTAAATTATTTTGATTAGAATTAAGATATGTTGTATAAAGATTAAATTATGTTGAGAACCCTGTAACTTTTAAAATAAATCTGCAACAGGAAAATGCCCAGGAAAATTTCATTTAAAAATCATTAAATCCTTTAAACAAAACAAACCTTATACAAATAAAATGAACCCAAGATTTTTTAATAATAATGGTTTGTATTTAATGTTTTTAAATAATTTTATTTCCTTATATAGATGAACTTGTTAATTGAGAGCAGATTATTAGAAACATTAAAATTCTATTATCAAATATAAAATGGCTTTCCAGAAGGAAACAGATAATAAAGAATGACAAAGATCCGAGAGAGATTTGATGGAGAATAAAAATCCGAAACTCTTGGTTTACCAATAAAAACTGCTATTGTTTTATTTGTCTGATAGTAATTATTAAGATAATTAATATAAATTGATTATTCATATATTGAATTTCGATTTAATTCAATCATCTCTGGGGATTTCAATATGTTTACTTGTTGCCTTACGCCTACTGAACTAGATGCATCAAGCATAATGAATCTTGAATGAATCCATCTGAAAATTATTTTAAATTAAAAAAGTGGTTAAGTTTAAAAATATTAAATTTTTATATTACAGATTTCTGACGAGTTTTGCGTTAGTTAGACATTGCACTCTAGTTAATTAAGTTTAATTTGTGTTGAATTGATTATTTTTAGCTTACTATTGTACAATAAAATATAAGTTTTTTCACACTGAATTAAATTATAATTTTTTAAAATATAGTTATCGTGATATCAATAAAGTTTATTGTCTTAACATATTTTATTTTAAGTGTTTTAAGTGTTAAGTTATTTAAGTGTTATGGTTTGAACAACTTAGAATAAATCAGTGGCAAATCTTTTGGATAATTATTCAATCATAATTGAATATATTTAGGTATCAGTATCACTAAGTTCATTTGGGTTCAAATTATTAGATGCTATTGGAATAATATTGTTATGCATAATAAATTCATTTTACTTTTCTTCGTTGTACATGATCTCTTGTAATTCTATAGTTGAAGGAACCATTTATATAAGGATTTATTTCTTTAAAAACTAGATTTAACATATTTTATAATGTTATAACTTTCAAAAATTTTAAGATTAAATTGAAAAATTTAAATAAAACCCTAAATGTGGGTACTATACATAGAGACCCTTTGTCATTTCGGTTACAGTACCTGAGAACTACTTTCATAAAAATTTCAATAAAGAATGTACACTAACATTCAGAATTATTTTTTAACAATGTAATTGTGAGATTAAGTCTAGGTAAAAATTTCGAGAAATGTCCTAAACTACATTACGTTCATTTGCGTGAGAAGTAAATTTTATCGCATTATAATATTTTTATCATTGACATCGTGATAAAGCTCATCACAATATTTTAAGTTTATTATTCGGTTTAGTAAAAACAATGGAACATTTTAAATAATAAAAATATTAAAGATTCATCTTAAATTAATAAAACTTTCGTTTTAAATATTATTTAATATAAAATATAATTTAATCAATATTTAATACAGTACATTTTATAATTAAAATAAAATCAATTAATTTTAAAACGAGTTGATTATTAAAAATCAAGTCTGATAATAAGTACTATGAAAACGCTAATTATTTTTTTTGAAATTATTCCTGATTGAACTGGTTAGTGAAAATTAATCGATTTTCTTCAAGATTTTTCTACTGTTCAAATAGTTTCATACATTTTTAGAAAAAAGTTTAGATGATTAGAGAAGTTTTTTTTTCAAGTGCCCATATTTTATTTTGGCCTGTAAATGTTCGATAATTACCTAATGGACTGTACTGCTGTGTTCCGTGTATTCCTAACGTTTATAGAGAGTGAGAGTTTTCAAACAGATTTCTAATAGGATATGAGGTGAAGAAAACATGAAAGTGAATAATATTTTATGTGATTAGTTTGTGTTTTATCACATTTTTTTCGACAAATATCATAACTACTTTTTATTTAGTGTATCAACTTTGATACTAGATAGTATTGATTTTTTCAGAAAACCAGAATTCTATTGACATTTATTAAATTGACAAGTTATATTAGAAGTGTTTTGTGAAATCAATAAGCCTTAATGCTCTAAAGTGTTTAGCTGGAAAATTTTTTTAATGATTATTACATTAGAAAAACTGGAGTGAGTGATTTTATACTTTGATCTAGGTGGCTTAATATAAGATGGTACAAGCTCACCGTTAGCACCTGATTTTTCAGAACTCACTTACATAATTCACTGTTTTCCTATTGTCATGACTATGTAAAGACAAAACCCCGATAACCCAAAGATGGATGATGGTAAAGCCAGTGGATACTACGATTTGAACCGAGAAGCTCCCCTTCAAAGCTGATGGTCGTTTTACAAAGTAGCCCAAAAAGCTTACTACTTTCATTCGTTCTTGTTCCAAATAAAAAATTAACTAACCAAGTAATGTTATTTATACTTTATATATGACGCCTGTCAAATAACCACCTCTGGAACCCTCACAACTTTGGACTCTTTATGACTTTTTTTGGAATAAATCTATTGAAATCATGTTTAATGTTGTTTAAGTTGTATAATTTTTGTTGGGTGAACTGCATAAAGTTTATTCTGTAAATTATCCCTAAAGAAATAGACAGAAGCCGTCAAATCGGGAGATCAAATCAAATAGCCGAAACAAAATTGAAAAATGTCATGCAATAATGCAGGTCCTTTGTTATTTTTATGGAAAATGGCACCATCTTACTAAAAGTAAATATTCTCAATATTAAAATCAACCACATATAAGGCTGCATGAATGTTTTGATCATATGTTAAAATTTCTATCCATTCACAGCAGCATCTTATAAAAGTGTCGACCAATTACAACGCTTGTCCACATTGCACATCATACAGTACCTTTTGGTGAGTATAATGTTCTCTCTATAAACTATGGCTACCGTGTATCCAAAATTTGATAATTTTAACTTTAATCATTCCGTCACTCAATTGAGCTTGAACAGGTCTCAAGTCCACCATTAAGTTAAATATTTAAACCTAATCGAAAGCATATAATATAACATGATTGATGGATTTGATATGATTAGTCCACAACCCTTCTTTATTATTTGAATAAATACATGCATATTACATTAATATTTATAATATAAAATTTATTATGTAAATTCTTAATTCTATTATAACTTATAAAAATTTTTTTTAGATATTTATATAATTATTTATATTAATTAATTCATAAAACATTCCTGTAGAAAATTGTGGATTTTGAAAAATCGCCTGAGTAAGGAATTCAAAGAAATCAGTAGTGAAAATGATTTTAAAACATTTTTAAATGGAAAAAGAATATTAGCAAAATGAAGAAAAAAAAATTTACGAAAAAAAACCTAGATAATAATTTTCTTAAGACATCAACGCTGTATATCTACATAAAATTATTTGAGACGATATATTCATAAACCGGTTAAGCTGTGACGAACTGAGTTGGACAGACCGATACGAAAATATAAATATATTTACATAAAAGATTTTCGACAAAAGAAATCAAAGATGATGATGGTTAAGAGTTGACTTAATTTAATATATTATTTATTAGGTTTTATTAATTATAACCGAACGAGGGGGATATCTGACTACTAAGTATTATTTTCAATATTTATAATAATATTGTATATGGACTACGCTAATTAAGCTCAAAATTGGCTCGGATATCGTAGAATTTTGAATTTTAGTTTACTTTTAATGAATTTCCCCTTTTTTATTATTTTAGAGTTTGGGTCTCTCGGGAAATTGAAATTCAAAAATTTATAAAAGCAGCATAAGTCTCACCGAAAATTTTCTTCTCCTATTGCAGTAACATACTTTCTACTCGGTCAAAGTTTATAACATCTAAATAAAGTAAAATATATTAATATTTAATTATCACTGTTATTTTAAAAATAAATTTAATTATTATGACGAGCTTAATCTTTGTATTGGCTTTACGTCGTATGAAATTTGAATTTAATTTCTAATCTGGTTTTGTCGAGTAGTTCACGTTTTGTTGAGTTGCCTGAAATATTGGTTGTTGCTTTACTTCTGAATCTTTCGTTTAGCTTTTTGTTATCATTTCAAGTTTCCATGGACTATATTAGGTTTTTAAAAAAATCAAATATTCAAAGCAAGAATTTTATTACAAGTTCTGAAACACAATAAGTAAATATCTTATACAGGGTGTGTCACTTATCTATATACAATTTTGGCACTATATAAAATCTATTCTACTGCTTCAAATTCAATAATTTTTTGAATTAATATAGTTTATTTCATGAATGTTTGATTCAATGAATTGTAAAAAAAGTTTCAGTTTAAAGACAATATAATTTCTTGTGAAAATCTAAAATTTGTTTAACTGCATCGATTAAATTCAATTTAATCAAGATAATTTGAATCAATTTATTTCAGTAAGTATGCATTAATTTATCAATAATACTGTTTCATATCGTGTACCCTAGAATGAGCAAAAGTTGCTATCGTCGTATGAATGGACGAAGTGTCACAAACGATCACGAAAAAGAAAAAGGTAATTGCAATCAATTATAAGATAAACTGCAAAGAATGGAAAAAAAAATCTGTTTTCTGATGAAGCAGAATTTTACACAAATGGTAATATTAATGTTCATAATCATCGCTACTTCAAAACTCTACGAACAATATTCAGAATTTGGTGAACACTAACCAGATGAAATAAGCCAGACAATAATTTCAGGGTCCAGCTTCAGAGAGAAAACTCTTAGTAAATTATTTCATTGTGATAAGTTTATTAGATTTGACTACAAATCTAAATAGACTTTTATTATTAAATTAAATAAAAATAAAATAAATTTTGGG
>JBBMKC010221306.1:0-12205 GCA_037834085.1 Bipalium vagum
AGAAGAAGAAGAAGAAGAAGAGGAGGAAGAAGAAGATGATGATGTTGTTGATGATGATGAAGATGAAGAAGAAAAGTTTAAAAAATAATTATATTAATTATAATAATAGTAATAATATTATTAATATTAATATTAATTACAATATGAATCTGAATATCAGTGATATACGTGTATACATGTATGATGGATATTGCGTAAGCTTTACCCTACAAAAGGTTTCTTAATAAAAATGAATAATACATATCTGATTTCAAAATCAACCTGAAACCACTCCAGAGATGATCTATTTAATCTACAAATTCATCGTTATTATTTAATTTCGAAATTTTATATTTATTGGACAATTTCTTGATAATATAGTATATAGTTCCTGAATCAATCTTAGAACCGAAGCCAATGCTCCAAAATTACCATTTTTCTCAGACGGATAAATGATCACCAGTTAATTATAAATGTTCTTAAATTAACAGTCATTGTATTTTGATATTTAAATCATTTAATTCATTAGAAGGATATTAGAAAAACCTCAAGCATGTTTTCAAGTCAAGGTAGTTATTAAAAAAATATCTGGTATATATTTTTCGAAAAAATTCAAATCTAAGACTGTTAATTTTAGTATGCATGCAGTTTAGGTCTCTTAATTATTTTTTGTTTAAATAATAGTTTTTTTTAATTGATTGTTAACTAAATTATTGATTAGTAAAATGGATGTTTACTTAACATACTTAAATTTATATAAAATAATTAATAAAAAAAACTAACTAATTTAGTTAGTAATTTGATAATAAATAAAAAGGTTAAATGTGCTATGTTATAACTAATATTTAAACAAAAAAATGAATTTAGTGGTATAAAATGGATGTTTACCTTAAATTTTATGGCTAAACCTGATTTTATTCTTGGTATACACAGCATGCAAAAAATTCTGCCTCACCCAGCCTCTCGCTTAATGATTATTATTTATTCAAACATTAAGAAAAGTTCTTCACTGAGAGAACCTATCTCAGTGATGATCCAGTCATTAAAGCCTTTAAAGATTTTGTAACATCTGGAACTCCAGATTTTTATCGAATCGGGATAAATAAGCTTGTAACTCGTTGGGAGAAATGTGTACAAGTTAATGGTTAATATTTTGAGAAATAAACTTTTGTTTAAGTTGTGATTTGTTCATTTGAAGTTCAATGTTAAAAACGGGCATTTATTTCCTTAGAACTTAATACACTTCTAAATAAATGGTACTATCAATTACAGAGACAAATTTAAGCATTGTGTGTCAAAAATTTTGTTGGCAGCAGATGTTTTAATCATCCAATGTCCTTATTTCTCAACGATTTTCAAAAATAAATATATTTTTGGAACAATTTGTCTGTATCAAATTTTGTGATGGAAATGAAGTTTCTTGTTTAAATTCATTGAGAATATTACATAAAACATGGCAATGAATGCATGTCTGAAACTCAAGTTTACGACTTGTATAAAACTTTCGAAAACAGTAGACAAACAATTTTTTATACTATTTTGGCTCGTTTTGGAATACCATGCACATCAACAATAAAAGAAATCGACATTTGGTAAAGAGTGTGGTGTTCGAAAATGCCATTTTAGTGTTTGAGAGCTTGGCATCAAATAAGTATAACCATTAAATTTTGACTCCTGCTCTAAGTCTGAGGAAGTTTGCCTCTATATTTATTCCAAAAGACCTCAATTTTTACAAAAATGCATATGAGAGAAGTCGCTTAAGACTTGGTTTTACGATTTACTATCACGAGAATCATAAGTGGTGAGACATGGATCTACTAATTTGAAATTATAAAAAAATTGCCAAACCTTACAAATATGTTATTAAGCATTTACCAATGATGTTTATGCCATGACAAATCTCTTTGATATTTCTCGGCATTCATATTACCAATGATTCTTTTGTTATTGTATATTATTTGTATATTATTGTTGAAGCAACCCCAGACATTTAATGTGTGCCATATTGCATAACTGATTGGGAAAATGTAGGATTGTATCTTTCATGTGAGGTTATTCTGATCAATAATTTTCTTGAGGATGAATATAATTGAAATACGCTCTCGTCTGTAAATACAACAATTCCTTATTTATCTGGATCTCAATTACTAACTCTTTTCACACGATGATATAATTTTAGAACGGCTTTTGAATTGCTGAATAGCTTCTAAACCGTACTTTTTAGGACTTTTTTGAACAGTACTGGCAGAAACATGTTTGGCAGCATTAGTGTTCTACACACAAGTTATTTTATCTACAGATAATAAGCGATTGCTTTGACAAATGCGTTTTATAGCCCGTGAAGTTTGACATGATTAAAGGGGTGGTCTGCTAACTCTTATCCTATTTAACACGGATCCAGTTTTTCATTTATTGATTTGAAATTAACATTTATGGTGTCATTCAGAGAAGTCATTATTTTATATATAATAATTTTAACAAATTTGAAAAAATTAACTGTAAATAATAGATCTTTTACAATGATAAAATAACCATTACCTTTATCTTACATTTAATAAAATTTTAAAAACATTTTTTTGTAAAATGTATAATAAGATTGGTTATCATATATTATTATTTAATTTTTATAATTAATAATAATAATTATAATTAATAATAATTATTATTAAGAATAATAATAATTTTTTAATAACCTATATAAAGCATGTATTAATTAATTACATAATTTCTTGTTACAATATATTTTCCGAATTAATGATTTTGTTTTAATAAACCAGTTTATTTAAAGAAATATAATTATTTTTTCATTACTCTTAATGACCTTCTTTACTTTAATATTTCTCTCAGTGTGACAAAACTTTACAGACCATTATGAGACAAATAAAAGAAAATCTCAGTAAATAATTAATATAATTTGATGATGATTTGAACAAATATAAATATTATATTTTTGAAATTATTTACTGATTTCTAAATTTAATTAAAGAAAGAATTCTTGTGTAAAAAGTATTACATAGTGACATATTTTACAAAAAAAAAGTTTTAGAAGTATGCTTAATAAATGTTATTAAAAGTCTGGGATATTTATTTTAAATTTGATTTTGTACTACTTATAAAATATGAATATATACTACTTATAAATTATTAACAAAATACAATTTGCATTTGCATTTTTACCATGACATTCTTGTTTTAATGTTCCACTTGACTTTCGTTTATTTGTTTGTTTTCTTATTACTAATTAATTATTTTTTTAATATTTTTTTAACAATAACATCGATTTTATAAATAGATTTTCAGTGAACTCTTCATTTTTTTATCTATACAGTCATGAAAGCTTGTCTTCAACCTTTCGATTTATAAGCCTCTCGGTGGATTCCTTTTATTTCCAAGACTTCTTTAAGTGGTCTGGCAATTTTTTGTTGATCATATTTAATTCTTTCATGATTAGGATTTCAAAATCAATATATCTACAATGTTTTATACAATGTCAAATTTATTTTCTTTTTTATATTTTTATATTTTACTTTTAATTTTATACGGTTAATGCTCGCTTTTAAAATAACCTTTATAATTTTATTGATGACCATTCTTAGATTATTCTCCTGACTGTCACGTGATAACAAAATTCATAATATTTAAACAAGATGAGATATTATGATTTTAACATATTATTATTTAAATTATAGAAGGATATTAATAAAAAACATTAAAATTACTAAAAGAAATTACTGAAATATTAAAAAAACAATATCATTAATATTATTAAAATATTCTAAGATAATAATAAAAAATTATTATTGGTAAATTAAATTTTAAATTTCATTTCTCTTTTCTTTTGATGGGGTAGGAATTTTTATTTTTATTTTTTGCAACTAATTAACGAAAAAAATCTACAAATTAGCAAGATCTCTGATCTGCGTGATTAAACCGTATTGGGAAATTGTAACTGTAATTTTTAATTTATAATTAAAAATTAAGATTGATGAAGAGGAGAATCATTCACTTCTCAATTCTATTGAAGCAGCCATGGATTCAGAAAATTGTATCTTCCCGTCGTCCTTTACCTATGAATATTATACTTCAAGTAATTATTTTTATTAATAATAATCTTTAGACAATCCCTGGACAAAACTGATACACTGAAAACTGAAAAAATTGATTAAATTTATAAAGATAAAATATTCAAAATCTCCTTGAATTTCTTCGAGATGAAAAGTAATTCAAAATATATGTTGTATTGAAGTTTTGAGAATGTATAAATATCTTCAAAACCATAAATTATAATGAAGGTTTCTTAATAAAGAATATGATTGTGGAATGTATTAGGTCAACTGAAAGGAGATTTCCATTTTTATTCAATAAATCATTATACAAAATTTGTAGTATTATCAATTATGTAATCGTCAAAGTATTCTTCATCCGTGTGTCTATGAGTTGTTGCCAACGAGAAACCAAGCTTTCAATCATTCTTTTGTAAAAATTTTCATCTTTGGAGTCAAAAAACTGGAGAATATCGTTTTTGATAGCATCTTGATTTGGAAATTTTTTACCGGAAAAGAAATTTTGCATAAGAATAAGTGAGAGTCAGAGAATGCGGATCACGTTTTTTACAGGTCTGTGACATCAAGTCTCTTTTTTTACCTGTCTGTGACATCAAGTCTCTTTTTGACCTCTCTTGAGTTTTTCATGTTGATAATAAAGAAATTAATATAAACAGCATAGTGATGGGTGTTCCATCCGATGCAATTATGTTGATAAGAGAAAACAGTCTGTTATTCATATCAGGTAATTTATAATAATAGTAATACTAATGATTTTACGAAAAAAAGCATAAATTACAATAGATATTTTTCTATTAGAAAAAATGCCTTTTTGAGAAATTCAAAATATCTCTAAATAAATTTGTCCATTTGTTACATTTATGGGCCTTTGGCAGATCACAAAAGTCAGTTACTGAAGACACGGGCCTTTCAAAATCTATCGTTATTAATTTCTATGCAGAAATGAGGAAAAATGTAAAATTTTTTTCTTAAAAAATTCAATAAAAATGGGCGGGCCCATGTTCGTGCTCCTGGTCATGAGTTATGGATTTTTGGTATGGTTAACAACACCAAGAATGCAAACATATTTTTGAAGTCAGTAGGAGACAGAAAATCCGTTGATGTTTTACCATGAATGTCTGATTTTTGTGTTGCTTTTTCGTTTACGGTTGTCGTATTGAATCCGTTTCTCATCATCAATGACAATTCCATTCAGAAAATATATTGGGTCTGTTGAATAAGTAATGAATTACAGATTAATATTCAATTATTAGATGCGGCACCAATCTTTTTTCAAGGCACTTTTTACCAATTGATTTGGTCATCAATGATATATGGTCTTCCTGATTTTGAAGCATTCTTTAAATCAAAATTTTCTAATTTCAATTTTGAAAACCATCTGCTATAAATTTACATTACATTAATCTCACGCAAGATTTTTCTTTAAAATCAATTTACATGAACTATATCTGAAGAGAACTTCTGGGTACCAGATTTTGTGGTTTGATGACGACGGAGCTTCTTTATCAAGTTTTCTGCAACTATTTATACTTTTCAGCTTTGAAAATGCCGAAATTAACAAAACCCAGACGATTCATTTTACACACTTTCTAAAAATGATTATTTAAACAAACGTCAGATAAAAAATCCAATTATAGATATTGTAAATGTATCAATATTTATAGTTTTTCAATTATGATCAATTTTGTTTATTTTTTGCAAAACCGTAATGAAAATAATATATAAAATGAGAATATTATGTTACCAAAGAATTGAAACAAAAAATATTGTTTGAAATGAAAAATATGTTCACGTTAAAAATAAACTAAATTAATGATGAATAATGTTTTTAATTTGAATCTACAAAATTTAATTAAATAAAAAAATCAAATAAATGACATGGAAAAGTCGCCTTGTGATCGAAATATGAAGTTTGATCAGTTTTATTTTATAAAAAAATATGAATTTGATTGGAAATAATTTTCCGTTTGTTACATTTATTTTCAAAGACGTTATACACATAATCCTTTAAATCAAATAAAAATAACCAGCTTGTTCAATTCTTTGTCGGGTTCCTTCCTGATATTCGTAAGCAGGTCTGATAAGAAACGATCTTCAATGAGATTAAAAAGTTGTTTATTAAAAAAAATTTCAAAAATATAAATAAATATTTATTTTTCAGATAGAATTTTTCCACAAATAATACCGTTTCGTTTGCCAGTGGATGATATTGATTTTATTTTATTTTATTTTTTCATTTCCATTCTACTTAATATTTGAGAGAATTTTTTTCTTTTCATTTAGGTTTTAATTTTCTTTTGCAACCAGCTCTTTCAGGATGTTTTTCTTCAGAAATCAATAAATAATTTAGACTTATTTCATTATCCAGCCACACTCGCAATGATAAATGATTTTATTAACTATTTTATTTACATTTAATGAGAGACGAACGTTTAATAATTTATAGAATTATTATTAAATAACCCATTTGCATATTTGATTTAACGAAACCATGCTTTAAGACTTGATCAATTTATTTTATTTATTTATTTATTCAAATAATAATTTCAATTTAAAATTTCATTATTTTTTAATAATTTTATTTATTTTATTTTTTTTAAAAAATAAAATATTTATTAAAATAAAATAAAACAATTATTTTTTTTTTAAAAATTATAAATATTTTTTTTCATTAAAATTTTAATTTTAGAAATAAAAAATAATTGCGAGAATTATCCAAAAAATTGTTCTTTTTTTTTGGTAGATTTGATTATTATTAGACATGATGTAAAATATTCTCATGTGGTTTCTGAATTGATGGACAAATGTTAGACCCTAATTTGACGGCCAGAAAAAATGAATTTGGAAATTAGTGAAATGTCTGAAGGGTGGTTTCAGCATCGAATTCCAAAGATTTGGTGATATTCCATAATGAATTCTGTTTATTTTTCATAATAGTGCCTTTTTATAATTTATTAAATTCTGAAAAAACTTATATTGATATGAACGTAAAGCGACTAGTTTTACTTGAGGATTTTAGTAGTATTAAATCAAAAATTAAATTAAGTCTTTTAATAAATAATAAAATAAGATGGAAAATAATAATTTGGTCCAAAATGTAATTATCATTATTTTATAGTACTTCTGTTCAACATTTGGATGTTTTAATTTAATAAGTCTAGAAAGGTTTTATTGGAATTTATTACCCACTGATTTAGATACTATTCCTGTCCCAATGGTTTGAGGGTAATAAAACTGGTAATAGAGGTTTACTATCTTCATAGTTCTGAGGTGATTCTTACTTTATGTAATCGATGTATTGTATTGTAACATATTGATAATAATAATAATAATAATTTTTCTAATTTTCTCTAAAAGGTCTTTAAAAATTAATTTTAATCTTTATTTCAAGACAGGTGAATTAGTTTCTTCGCCATAGTTATATTCCTAAACCGTCATTTTTATTAATAATAAGATAAGACCAAAGCACAATAACATATTTTAGTAATTCCGATTATTTAATTAAAGTTTTTCCACCAAGGATTGTACTGCAGATCTAATAAATCCGTGCAGTCCATAGTGAGGTTTCAGCTGAAGTTGATTTATGGTCATTTCTATTTATAAATAAACAGTTATCGATTCAATTTTATTGTCAATCTTTTTTTCATTTATTTTATCTTTATCCATCTTATTCTGACATTTTTATTAGAAGAATTTTGAAAGACTGATATTTTCGGGTGTATAAGGAGGCTTTTTGCGTAGTGGCTTTAGACATTTGGAAATATCGTAGTGGTGTAAAGCAGTGACATTTCAAATTGAGAAATTTTTGAGAAATAACGGTTGTTTTATTATTTTGTATCGATTGAATAAGTTTTTAGACTTACTTGTTATTTGATTATTGGTTTAACAAAGGATTGTTAATTTAACGAAAACAATTATAAGATTATTCGAGTCAGATCTTTTGTCGTCTTTGGTTAATATAATAACAGTAATAAGTTAGAGTTACCATTTAAATTGATTCCTTTTGTTTAAAAATTTGTTGTCCTTATTAAGTTAAAAATAAATACCATTTGTCATGATCTAACTACTTAGTAACAGCTCAAAGTGAATGACCAATTTGAAATTTGATAATGCGTTAAACATTAGTTATTGAAGAAAATAAATATAATAAAATTATTATGTCATATATGTTCATTAATCATTAATCATTTTCTTTCAGAATTTATTCTAAAAAAAGTGAAAGTTTTAGAAAAAATAAAGAAATATATCATTTTATGATATTAGCCTTTTTACGATAGTTCTTGTAGGGTTAACTTTTCCACCCTTTAGGCTTTACCGTTTTAACAGAAATTAACAGGTCTCATTTGAATTCCTGCGATTTGTGTTCGAAAAGGTGCGTCAATAATTCTTCAATCAAGATCACTTTCGTTACTAATGACAAAATTATCAAGTTGTAGGCTATTATAAGTTTAATTTATCGTTAAATAATTTCATTAACTAGTGATAAAGGGTCATTACATATTACCAAACCCGATACATAATTTTATTCACATATAAAAATTATTATCCAGTTGAAGTTCAGTTTAAAGCTTAAAACAAGGTAGTCTGAAAAAGAGTTTGAAGAATGAGCATACTCTACCCCTTTGAGAGAGATATTAAGGTCATAAATAAATTGTTTAACCAAGAGTTAGACCGGTTTGTTAGGACTGTGAAAAAGAATAGTAAAAAAAATCAGTGCAATAGATAAATTGGCTTAAATAATTTAATTATAAAATAAATAAAATTTTAGATATTTTTAATTAACTGATTATCATTAAATCATTGATTTACGAATATTCAATTAAATCAATAAAAAATATTCATTAAATAATTAAATTTATTTAAATATAATAAAAATCTTAAAATAATAAAAAAACAAAATTAAATAATAAATTAAAAAAAAATATTTTGTACATTTGTTTAAACAAATTCATTTTTAAGCTCTGGAAAAATGCTTGACTGTTGCGTCCAAGACTCCTGCGAAAACGCAAGTCATTCATCGTTCCGTTATTGATCCGATGCGTCGAAAAGACTCCAAACACTCCTTGAAGACAACATCATCAAATAAAATCAAAGAAAAGTATGATAATTTAATAAAAGTAATCAGGAAAAAAATGACGACAGAAAATTATTTGGCCTATTCAATAAGTAACACAACATTGATCGAAACGGAAAAAGATATCACGGCCGATCCTGGCAAGCTTTCCAAACTCTTTGCCAAGTGTAAACTTGTTACCAGCAAATGTCGATCGTTGAATAAAGATCTGAAAATCAGCTCAACGTCTGATCATTATGTGCAAATATTCATTGAGAACGTCGTAAAAATTCTCCGGGAAAATACAATACAGATTTTCTTGAAAAACGACTTTCCGAAATCGATAATGGCATGTGAAATTTTTGCACATAAACCAAGTCAAATTACCCTCAAAGACACAGATCTCCATCGCGTTTTCACTGGAGAACAAGTCAAATTGATAAATAACTTGAAAAATTACTTGGAAGGATCAACAAATAAAGTTCCCTGTTTATTATTCGGAGGGCTCGGATCAGGTAAGTCTACTTTACTGACGGAGCTCTTTGTCAATCTGGAGAAAGTCAACAATGGGGTTCTTATTATCCGGAGATGTGGTAAGACGATTAGTTCAAGTAGTCTTCAGCTTATTCTTCCATCTGTAACGTACCAGATTGTTTCTTCCTTTTCCAAATCTGCAATTTATTCTCAATCCTTTGAATACGCTGCCTGTGTATATGAATTCTGGCACAGTTTAAACAAATATGGGAAAATGAAGTCCATTATTATTTTATTTGATGATGTCGACAGATTGTTCCCCTCTAATCTCACGGATTTTCTCAAATGGATGCCTCAATCTTTACCGAATAATGTGAAAGTTATTCTTACATCGTCTTCGGAAACCTTTTATCAAGGTTTTAAAAAACGCTATGGCTCCACAAATGTTATTAATATACCCATGATTGATTCAATCGAATCTATAAAGTTGTTTAATAATTCTTGTAAACAATTCACGGAAAAACCCATCCATGAAGACCTTGTTAACCATATCAATTTCATCCTCCAAGAAAACTCCACTCCTCTTTTCATCTCCCTCCTGCTTTGGACTGTTGATTCAATTGATGAAACTCTCCATGTCACAAGTGACATAAGGTCGATCGTCAAAATGTATATCCGGAAATTGGAAAGATGTTCTCATCCTCTTCTATTTAGACATGTTTTTTCATACTTGTCTCTTAGTCGTCACGGCTTATCGTTTTCTGAACTTTTTGATATTTTATCTTTAGACACCAAACTCCTTCAGCTTCTTCAGCAAGACTTTTCCACTGTAAACAATATCGCGATTCTTTCTTTAATTGTGGAGAAATTATTGAAAGACTGTGAAAGCATTTTGGAATATATTCAAACCGACAGAAGACTTCTTATACGCTTAAAGCACAACATTTACATTTCCACTATCATTGAGTATTATCGCTTACTGGATGAAGATGGGAAGTATTTCTTACAAAACATGTTCGATTATTGGACTTTAAGTGATGAAAAATCAAACCCGGGGATTGATAAGAAAATACCAAGGCCAAACGTTTTACTTCAACCTTATTATATCATAGACAATGCTGGAGTTATCTCTTCCAATGAAAGAAAATTAACAGAACTTCCATCTCTACTAACCGCCTGTGACAGGTCTGGGGATCTATACAAGAAGATTCTGTTTAATTTCGAATATCTTTTTGCTACACTTCATCATTACGGAATGAACCATTTGATAAATGAGATCTATTTTACCCGACAACTAAACGATATCAAGAACAATAAGGAAGTAGAACTGTTGTTGGTCATACTGAGATTATTACCCACTGAAGTTATTAATGATGCCAAACTATTGTCCGTTGAACTTACAGGACGTTTATCCCATCTTGCAGGAACCAACACTTTCTTTTCCCATTTGATCCATACTATCGATGTACATGGACCAAAAATGAATAGATTTTTATCTCCAATTTCAATATATAATATGATAGATATGATGAATTTCAGTGTCAAAATGGGATCTGAAGTAGAAATCGTCTTATCGACATTGTCTCCAAATGATGTCTTGATTGTAACAATCCAATTTCTTCGACCCTTAAATGAAATCATTATCACAGTTTGGGATTCTCGGAAAGCAACCAAGTCTCAAATTATCAATGTGGGAAAAATGCCCAATACTAAATTGAATGGTGTTTTCTATGCTCCACAAAGACAGGACTTGCTGATTTTAAACTGTGAGGATTTGCATCACAGATCGTTTCTCATTATAAACTTGGAACTTTCGATTATTGAAAATGTAATAAAAATTTCTAACAAAACGTCAATCACTTTTCATCATACCACAAGATCACATTTATATCTAATGATAAACAAAGAAATACAAGTGTTCTCGTTTTCAACGGGTCAGAAAGATGAAGTGCTTAATGGTCTACCCTGGCCAACAGTACTAACTCCAAATGATAAATATTTAATAGGCCCTAAGATTCCAACAAAAAAGAATATTTCCAATGACAATGTTAATTATAATTTAAGGATTATCCACAACAGCTCCTCACAGTTCCTATCTCAACTGATCCTGAATTCAAAACCCTCTATGATATTATCAAATGTCAAAAATGAAACCGTCTATGTCACCACGGCAATATTTGGAATGATATATATATTTGATATTTCTCAACTTGGTAAGAAAGATCTTAAAAAAATTAATTACACCTCCAACCTTAACCTATCTGAACAGACTTTAGTAGATAGTTCTATCAAAGAATTAACAGAAAACTATTCCTCAAATTTTAGAACGGATAAACTTCTTTTGTCACAGGACGAAAAGTTTTTGTTAACAGAATACACGCTGAGAGATTCCATCAGAATCATTGCAGTGTGGAATTTGATCAGTAAATCCATCGTTCTTTGCAGAAAATTATCGTTTTCTGAATCAGTTTCCTTTTCAACAGATGGACAATACCTCTGTTGCTTTTCAATGTAAGTTTTCATTCCCAGTTCATTGATAAAATGAAACTTTTTATCTTTCGTTTGAATACATCCATTTTTACTATCAAATCATCTTAAAGAACCTAATTATTTATATAATTTTGTCTATTTTCAA
>JBBMKC010221317.1:0-12205 GCA_037834085.1 Bipalium vagum
TTTTATTTTATTTTTAATAATAATAATAATAATAATAATAATAATAATAATAATTCATTCATTTGATTACACACTAAACATACTTGGTTGGATAAACAACTAATCTCGAGACAAACCAAGCCACCATGAAGATAATAAAAAGCACGTTACAGATTGTATTCTTCTTGATATATTTCATCATTTTTGCAGCCTTAAGAACACTGATAATATTTTCAATTCTTTTACCAACAAACCTCCATGAAATAATCGACAAAATCGTGCAGGCACAATACATACAGCGATACCCCGATAAAATTCTGGATCCACGCAAGGCAGATCAAGAAGATCGTGCACAAATGATGGATGAACATCTCCCAGAAATCCTGAAATATTGGTGAGAATCAATCAACATTTTCAATTCTCAGTTGGAGAATTTCGCCTCACAGATTAAATGGGCGCTTAATCGATTGGACCGAGAGAAGTTGAACATAAATATTCAGGCATGACGAAAATTGACCCGAACTGATTTACTTTCAGAATAATATTAAAAAAACTCTTAGTTGCAAAAAATAAAAGAGATTCTATGAAGTAATAAGAATTACCTTATTTTTATTATTATTAATATTATTATTATATAATTATAAATGTTTAGAAACAGTTTATTGGTGAATGCCAAAAAGCGCTATAAATTTGATGGGTTAAAACAAATTTCTTATAAAAATCTGAAATTTGATAGCTCAAAATCCGGTCTTGTTTATTGGGTTACAGTAGAATTGTTTGATAAATCCTATTTTATAAAACAGGTTTATTTTATAATTTTTCTCGCAATAATTATAATTAATTAACTTTTAGGAACCATTATTAAAAGTGATTGGAAAGGATATAAAAAACATTATGTAACTGTATAGACGCTCTGTAAATTAGACTTAAACTGTTTGTTTATAAAAAACCAAATAAAATAAATGCTCAAAATATGTTTTTTTTTATTAAAATTAAAATATGAGGTTAGTGTTTCTTGGAAAATTGAAAACAATGTCACTAGAAATCAGATTCCGCTTTATCCCCTAAATGCCTAATTTGAGACGTTTTTCTAGTCTCGCTAGATTTTAGAATTATATCAAGGTCTTATCAGAACATATTGACTAAGATTTCATTGATATTTATCACAACAGTCTGGCCTTTATAAATAATTTAAATAATAATTGGTTTATTTAAGATAACAAAAAATTGTTTTAATTTTATGAAATAGTTGAGTATGTGTTTCCGAGTATGGGTTTCCGAGTATGAATATTCGAGTATGAGTTTTCTTACAATTTTCAAATATTACTTTACATATAGTAAATAATCAATAACAAATTCACCAGTAAATCAATGAAATTCAAACGACTTCAGTAGCTATATACCCAAAGTGACAATGATTTTGCAGCCGTTTCAAAGTTCATTTGATAAAAAATCTATATTTTTATAAATTATATTAACGTTGTAAATTATTGATGATTTTGGATCTTCATGTCATATTTAGCAGAAGTGAATTGATCTCATCGTTTGTCATTTTAAAAAATTATTTTTAATTTTATTTAATTTTTCTAAAATAAAGAATTAAATTCTGTTCAATAGAATGTTTAATATACACAATTTTCAATAGATGTATTGATTTATTATATTTTGATAATTAATTGATTTATTTTAACTTTAATTTTTAAATTAATACTTTAGATACATTTATTAATTATAAATAATTAAATAATAAGAGTAATAATAATAATAATACATAATAATAATAAAAAATAATAATTAATATTAACAATAATAATTAATAATTAATAATAATAATAATAAAAAAAATAATAATAAATTATTAGTTAATTCCATATTTATTGAAAATAGAACCTATTTTTTTGAATCCTTTAAGAAACTAAAGGACTTTGTCCAAATTTCATCATTGAAATCATCCATTGAAATATACACTATCGATGAAAAGTATTAGGCACGTACTCGCACTGTTAAATATAACATAAATAGGACACATTGTTTATGAAAAATGTTTTACAGTTAATTTATTTAAAAAATTTAACAATCCTTTTCATATTTATTTGAACTAGGAAGAAAAAATTATTTATTTTATATCTCTTTTATATATATGTTAATTTTTAATTATTTTTTATTAATGTTAGTTTCTTGATGTTTTCTAAAACTCATCTTGTATACAGTTCAATTGTATTGATTAGAATTGGTAAAAAATAAAATTATAATCAAGATTCATCAATAGCAGATAAAATAAGTTATAAGTTTAAGTTGATTATTAAAACAAATAATTATAAAAAGCACGATTTCGAAATTATGAAAATAGAACCTTTACATTGAAATTTTTTATGAAATTCCATCCTAAATTTATAATTAGATTAATTAAATTAATTAACTTTAAAAAGTAATTATAGAAAAGATATCTTGCATTATTATTATTTAACAATCAAAAGACAAAAAGACCGAGACAACGCTTTGAAATCGTTTTATTTGAAATTTTTCTTAAAATTAAGAGTGTGCAGTAATTAAAACAAACGATAAGGAAAAAAAATTATAATGAAAGAACATTTGGATTGAAAATAATTCTAAGCATTAATTATAATGAGAATTATAAAACATAAATTTAAAAGATTTAATTTATTAGAGATTTAATTCTGAGAGAAATGTTATAAAAAACATTTGACTTTGACCTAAGAGCACATATTTCAGTATAAACCTTAAAATGACCTTAATTAAAATAATTTATAACTAGTAATAATTAAATGGAACACGACCGGACTAATAACATTCCTTCATTACAGAACTTCAATTTCCAAGTATATATATATGTTAACAGAATGAGATCCTGGATTCACAGTGAACCTCAAGATTTGTATCGCATAGCACACGACGTTCCGCATGGATACAGATTTGCACAGTAATATTTGTTTGATTTATAACGATTAAAACAATGTAAATCGTGAAAGCAGCTGAATTTCGGAGTACAGTTGATCCCGGTGTTGTGAACCCATCTCTTGGATCTCAGCAAACTCAGTTGACTTGAGGTAAGAATGTCTGGAAAAACACCAAGACAAAAAGTCAATTGTTATTAATTCAAAATTATCAATAATAGTAGATATCCTAAAGATCAGAAAATATCGAAAAGAAACTTTTAATAAATAGCGATAATAAATCAACACAGAACTCTTTGAACTGATCCTGACCTGGCCATTCACCTGAACTGGAGACCAAAAGACAAGTTCGTTAAGTAATTTCAATCTTAAAGAAAACATTTGAATCTTACTTTCTGAATTCAATGGAATTAAAAGGAATGCTAAAACCATCAACATTTTCGATAAATAAAAATTCATTTCTTTTGCAAATGACTTTGTGGCCACGGGCATAGAGATATAAAGGATTTAATTAACAAAGTAGCGATATGAATCCTGATAGGATCGCTGCAAATCCTTCAATGATGGCAGCATACAACATGTAATTAAATTACATCTCTCAAGTTTCCAATATCAATTATCAAACCTGTCTCATAACAACTAATTGGCGTTTTATTGTTTTAATATTGACAGAAATTTGATACCATAACCCTGCTATTATCGAACCTCGCAAAATTTCTTTCCTTTAATTATTTTAATTTTATCTCCTTCATCATGAATTGATAATTAAATAATATTTTTAAAATAAATATCCATGTTCCTAATTATAATTAATTATCTTTCATACATTTTTCGGAGTCAAACGCTGTTAATTTATTAACAATATATATTAAATATCCTACTTTCCTCATACAACAGTGAAACATAATTAATGTAAGCATTAAATTTTAATTAATATTAAATAATAAAAAATAATTTATAAATATTCGGTTTATGCACTGAAAGTGAGCCTTTCTTTCGCAATATTTTTTCTTCATTTAATGTAATATAAATATTAAGTAAACATAAAACTGAAAACCGTAATTTATTTAAAATATTTGCCATCCTTAATAATAAACTTCTCTCGGTTATAGGAACCTGATGAATTCCTCGATAATAGAAATGGGCATCTTTTTGACTGTCCAATCAGTTATTAATTTCCAGCTTCCTCGGAGGATTGGAAGCTTTTCTCGGAAAGTAAATGTACCATCGACCGAAGCAGAGGGTAGTCAGAAGATACGCAATCTGATGAAAAAGTGCATAATGTAGCACTTCCCATCGATTACGAATTATAAGTTGATAATAATTAATAAGTGCTAATACTCGGTGAACGTACCAGAGACATTAGAATCAAATAATTTCTTTGTTTTTCTTTTATTTCCCAGTATTTTCTTTGTGTTCTCCATGTCAATTGGGACGAAGAACAGAATTTTTCCTGAGAATCCTTGAGAGTAAGATATCGACGGGTGTTCTGCCTTGTCTTATGTTATTAATCTTCTCAGGGTTCTACCTTAAACCTAAATAGTAACTAAATATAGATTGTAGATTTATTAAAAAATATTTTATAAAAATAAATATTTGTTAATAAATAATAAATAATTTACTTTAAGTGTTTAATTTTATTTTCGATTCAGTGTTTCACAATCGATTTATTGTTTAGTTAATTTTTATATTGTCACTTTAAATATTAACATTTTTACTCTTAACGATACGCGCATATAATTCCTTCTGATTAAAATAAACCTTGTAAAGTTGCCTAAAGCCAAAAATTAATATTTTAACCCAACTTTTATACCCCTGTTTTTAGTAAACTTAATAATATAATATAAAAAAATGTAATCCATAATGTAATAAAAATTTTTAAAATAAATGTAAATTCTCTTTTAAAAATTAAATAATTAAATTAATATTAATAAAATTTTACAATATTTACAATAAATTTACAATTGAAATATTGACCTTTTCGTGATTCAACCAGATCAATTTCCTATTTCAGTACTCTTTCAATTACGCAAATTCCAAGCTAAAAGGTCTATTAAGTTCTCGTAAATGATGATTTTGTATACTTGATAGGGTTCCCTTGAAGTTTTCATTACCGCAAGCAGGTACTACAATGCCTTTGTAACAGTAATAGATGTAAATAATGGTCATTTTGTTATAATAGTAAAGTTTTTGAAACCAATAAAAATTTAAAATATTAAAAGTATGAAAATAAACTTTTAAATATTTTGGGTTGGCAACTAAGTTCGTGCGCTTTTTAATATAAAAATTTTTCAAACTAATATATTAAAAATATCTTATTTCAGTTGTTGTCTTAATAATTAAATCTTGTTAGCGGAAATTGAAATCATTACAAATAGATTCAAATTTTGTTTCGTAGTTATAAAAAAATAAAATTTCTTTGTAACTTTATCAGACCAAACCAATTCAGTAAATCTTAAAAATATTAAATTTGTTCCTTTATATTCTTTAACATAAGTTTTCTCTAAAGGTCTTCCATTTACCATAAAATAATTCCTATAAGTATTATACCATCCAAAAATATGATAATAGTTTGTTGTTCCAAAATTTACAATCTTATCAATTTTATATTTATTTTTGTCTGCAACTGATATTATTGTAAATGCATTTTTCAAATTAAAAATTCTTTCTCCATCAAAATATCCAAGCTCATTTAATTTTTTTTTAATTTTCCAGAAAATATACTATTAGTTATTAAGGGTTTCCAATAAGAATACCAAGAAAATGGCATAACTAAGTTTTCATAAAATTTTTTATAATCATCAACAGCATAAGAATATTTTATGTTTATTTTAAGTATTTTTTAAAATCTGAAAAATCTTGAAAATTTTTTAAAGAATCTTTATGCTGTCTTCTAAAACTTGTAAATCTGTGTGCTTTGCTTTCGAGAAAATAATTCGCATTTCATTAACATCTTTTTCTATAGATTTATATTTTATTTAAATATCCGAATATTTTTATTTATATTTTTTTCTATATCTTTATTACAATTTTCAAAAAGAATTTTCTCAAAATTTAATTGAGTTTTTTTAATTTTATCTTCTAAATGTTTTTTATCATTATGTAAGTTTTCTTTAAATGAAATAAAATTAAAATTAAAAACTTTTATATTTCTAATATTTATATTAATCTTTTTTTTATTTTCAAAAATTTGGTTTAATATTTATTGTTCTATCTCTTTTACAAATTTAAAATTTACAACAACATTATCATTTATTGGATCAGCTATATTTATTATTATTTATATTTAAAATTCCTTTCATTGAATCTCCAGTAACATTTAAAAATTTATTTGTACTTTCATTTCTAATAACATTTACTTCTTCTTTTACTTCATTTTGTTCATCTTCATCATGATGATTTAGAGCTTTGGTATAAATATATTCTCCATTTCCAGCAATATTAACAAATATTTGATCACCCATATTTTTTTATTTTTAATTTTAACTTTTCAAAAATAACATTCTATTTCTTCTAAAATTTACTCAAATTTTTTATTATTATATAAATGATATAAAACAAAGATAATTGTCCACAATAATCTAAATCTGTTTCAGGTTGAAAATCAAATTTATTATATTCTTTAACATGTTTTTCTAAATCCTCAAGTGGTGGTAAACCAAAAGAATCAGAGTAAAATTTTTAAAATAACTAACCCAATGAATAACTTTTTGATTTGTATTTTGATAATTAATAATTAATGGAATTTCTTTTTTAATATCTTTTTCTTTAACTTCATCCTTTATTAAAACTTTTAAGGGTAGTTCTAAATCTTCAGCAAAATCTATTAAATCAAAATTTGATGTTGAATTAATTCCATATTTACAAAAAATTCTAGTAATGTATTTGTTTTCACAATCTTAAATCGAGACATATTTTTAAAAATAAAAATTGAAAAACTTTTTTATGTTTCAAAATTTTCTAATCATGTTCAATAAATAAATCATCTTCATCTAAATATTCAGTATACATCATTATTTCATTTAAATTTAATTATCTCATTAACTCTCTATAAGATAAATTTAAAATTACATTTTAGGTTTGGGAAAAAAACTAAGTTTGAAAAAAATTTAAGTTGGAAAAGTTTTTTGAGTTGGGAATAATTTTTAGTTGGGAAAGTTATTTACTTTTCTCATAATGATCAAAATATAGACCATTTCCTTGTTTTACATTTTTGATTTTATTTTTACAAAGTTTTTGTAATAATTCCTTTAAATCTTTCCTTTTTGATTTCTGTAAACTTTTATATTCAGAACTATTTAAAATTAAATCTTTTAATCCTTTTCCAAAATAATAATCGTAATATAATCCTGCTCCAGTTGTGGAAGCTTCATTCGCTTTCGGTTTAAGTTTTTTGATCTCCATTTGTAATTTTTTTTCTCTAAATTAGTTTTTTGAGTTTCTTTTACTTTTTGAACTGCAGTTGCAGCTCCTCCAGCAATTCCACCAGCTGCTCCTAATCCAGCAAAGATTGCTCCAAGTATTAGAATTAATGGAAGAACACCGCCAAGTTTAATTTCTTTTTAATAAACTTTGAGAAATTTTATTTGATTTATTTTGATTAAAATGATGAATTTTTGGAATTGTTTAAAACACAAAAATTCTATTTGTATTTATTTGTTTTAATCTTACTTTAATATTTTATTTATTTTTAATTTCTTTTAAGATTTTATATATATTTTTTAATTATTATCTATTATTGTATTTCCATACCGTATCTGATTATATGTATGGTTATATGTGTTGTAATTATATGTCTATCTTTAATTATAAAATCTATTTTTATTTTTAATTATAAAATCTACTCAAAGTTAAGACAGTGTAAACTGTTTGATTAAAATATAGGTCATTGTCAGTTTGAGCTGATAATGCTCCATATTTTTCACTAATGGACACCAGCTATGGAAACTGTGAATTATTTAAAATAAAACTATATAATTAATAAATAATTAATAACTAACTAACTAAACTTTTATTAATAAAATATAATTATAAATATAATCAATATAAAAGTTAATTGATATAATTTAGATTTTCTTGTTCTTGACTATTTCCTTGTCCTGCTAATCTTAAATTTCGAATAGCTTCATTCGATTCAAAACTTTTCCTTTCCATGATTTGAATTGCTTCTATTAATTCGTTTCTTTCTCTCATAATTTGTTGAATTCTTTGTTCAATCATATTCAGATTATTTTGTTTCATTTTCATGTATTGTTTGTATCATTTTCTTTCCGTCAGTTTTTCTTCAATAGCTACACCTAGAAAATCATAAATTTATTTAAATAAATTAATCAAATTTACTGTTAGTAAAAATGGATTGATAGCTTGGATGATTCATAATAATAAAATCTTTTTATATTAAATTAAATAGTTTTCAATTAATAAAAATGAGGTCTTAAAACAAATTTTTCTGTAATTCGTTTTCATAAAATCGGCCCAATATTTTTTCTCCTTTTAAATCAATAATTCCATATACAATTGGATTAGAAAAATAAATTTCATTTATAATAAAAATTTCATTTGTCCATTTAGCTGTATATCCTTTTTCAAATTTATTGTTATATTTAAAAATTCTTACATGATCTCCAATATTGAATTGTGGTTTTAAAGTTAATGAATTTATATTTTTATTCGAATTATTTTCATTTTTATTATTTTCAATCTTTAATTTCTTAGGATTTTTAGAAGCCTCATTAGGAGAAATACCAATTGAACTATGAATTTTATTATTAAAAAAAATTGATTAAATTTGGTAATAAATGTAACCATTTTCTATTTCCTTGTTCTGTAAATTTTTTGAACATTAAATTTTCTAGCATTCTATTAATTCTTTCTATTACAACTTTTTTTCCTTCATTTTCTGTTGAGTAAATTTCTATTTCGTTATCATCACAAAAATCTTCAAATGTTTTATTATAAAATTCTGTCCCTTTATCTACCCAAAGTTTTTCTGGAACTCTATTGGAATCTTCAAATATTTTATCGAAAACATTTGTAATTGATTGTCCTGATTTATTTTTTAAAAGAACAGCAAAAGCAAAACGAGTATATAAATTAATAACTGTTAGAATTATTTTATAATCTTTTTCTCCAGGAACAAAAGTTAAATCTGCAGACCAAATATCATCCTTATTATTAAATTTTACTTTATAAAAGTCTTTTGTTTTTCTAAATTCTTTATGAAGTTCATTTGCTAATTGCTTACTTTTTTCAGGAGGTAAACTTTTTGAATTTTCGAAAAGTTTTTCATTTGCGAGCAACTTTGTAGATCTTTCTAATCCTAATCCTAAAGCAACCTTGCTCTTCATAATTAATTTTACAATTTCTCTTTCAAGTTTTTTTCTGTAAGTTTTATTTTGAATATTGTTCATTTCATGAATCATTTCAACATCTGCAACATGTCTATCTTTTAAATCTGTTGACATATATTTTACACCATGTTTCATTGCTGCTTGGTCAACTCTGTTTATGGAATTGAATCAGGTTTTGGAATTGGGAGAATTGATAAATCTTGGCTGTCTTCAAAATTTTCTAATATTTCTTTATAGTTTTCTAAACTTTTATCAAAACTTTTTCTTCTAAATTGTAATTTTTAGCTCTTAAAAATATTTCATAATATTTATTTTGTGGAAATTTATTTTCAATTTTATTTAATTCTATATTTGATAAGTTATTTAAATCGTTGATTTCAATTTTTTAAGAAAAAATCGATATTTTTAAGTTTTTAAAAACTAATAATATAAGAATATAATAAATGAAGTATAGTATGTATAACTTTGAGGAGAGTAAAAAAAATATGTCCTCAACTTTTTTTTGAAGGAGTCCCTTTCTGGGGGATGAGTGAAAAAAATAGTTGGGGTCCTGTCTTCAAAGTCTGGCTATACATACTACTACGGATACCATTTTGATTCATAAATGGTCTACCCCCTTTAAAGAATTAAAATCTTTTGTTTTAAAGACTGGAATAAATAGATCTGCAAAGCAAGAGGATTTCTTCCGATTTTCGAAGTAATACTACTTTAGAATATTGTGTCATTTATCTTTATGTTTTACATAAAACTCTACATTGATAAAAATTTTGAAAATATTGTAAAGGAAATTAAAAAATTTTATTTAAGAAAAATTAAAATTAAAAATGGGTGTGAACGAAGTTTCTAGATAGGCATAGCCGAAATTAATTTTACGTATTTTAAATCTCCTTTTTTTAATAATGATTATAAAAATAAAAATAATAAAACAGAAGAAATTACTTTTATTCGAAATGAAGAGCTGAGTACTACAAATAAGCTTCACTTTGAATCCAAAAAAAAATTTTAATTTTAGTGGAGACAGGAATTAAAAATATTAATAATAATAAAACTATAAGTGTAGTACTAGTGTAGTAATAAATGATGGTGGTGTTGTAAATATAAAATATCTAAGACAAGTTTGAAAAGATTTATTAATTGAAATTAGTGTAAATAAAATAATGATTAAAAATTTATTTTTTATTAATTTTTAAAATCATCTAAAATCATATGAAGAAGAAAAAAAATTAACTAAAATAAAAATAATTGAAAAAAAATTTTTACAATATAGTTCTAAAGAAGGTCCAAAAATGTTATTATAAGAAAATAAATTCTAAATTATTCTACATTTAATATCTAATTATTGAATTTCTCAAAAAATGGCAAACTAGATTTAAAGATATAAATTCAAAAGATTTTAAGACAATTGAAAATAATATGAAAGTTGTAAATAATGCTATTATAAAAATAAAAAATGAATCTGAAGAAGTTCAGAGAAATATAAATAATACTAAGATAAAATTAAAACATATTTTCACTATATGATTATAAAAATATTTTTCAAGTTGATGAAAAAAGTTACTGGCTTAATATTTTTACGATATTTTAATTCATATTTTTATTATAATTCTGAAAAAATTAATTTTTTGTAGAATAATAATAATCATAATTTTACTTTAAAATATAATACAACAGAAGGAAAAAAATTTATGATATCATTAATTAAAAGATTTATAAATGAAAACGAAAAAAAATTGAAATTTTTATGAAATCTTTTTATCCTAATGTTTCAAATTTTATTAATAAAAATGGAAGATGAATTTGATGAAAATCCTTTTAAAAATAATGTAAATTTTGTCCCTATTTATCCAAAATTTAAAAAATTAGAAATAGAGATATTTTCAAATCAAACAGAGTTCTCCAATCCATTGATTGATCAATTAGAAAAAATAAAAATTGAAAATTTTATTAATGAGAAAAAAGTTTTAGAGGATTATAACATTATTAAACATTATAAAAAATTAAAAATTAAAAATACTTCTATAGATTCTCTTTTGAAAATAGGAAGTATTTTATTGGAATAATTTTAGGAATTAAACTGCTATTATGACAGGAATACAAACATTTGAAACTAGTTTATTAATTTATGTTTCTCTTACAACATCAAATGTTTTTATTGGATAGGAACTATTTCTAAAAAGAAAAAGATTTATAGAAAAATTTGTAAAACAATAAAATCATCAATTAGTAAACTTTATATATTTCAGTTAAAAGCATTAGAAAATAAAATATTATCTAATGAAGATATTGAACAAGAAAATAATTAATGAAGGTAAAGAAAATATTTAAAAATAAAATCCTGGGATATTATTAAAAATGTAAATAAAGAAGTTAAAAAGACGCCTAATAATCTTGTTAAGATCCTAAGACGGATGGTTAAGTGATGTTAAACACGTGCTTAATTTGGGTTTAGGTCTGAACAGTTGAAGGTTGCTTAAGGTTGTGTTCGTTATTTAAATTTAATTAAATTAACTGAAGAAACGATTTAAGCTTTAATACTTTTATTGGATCTCAAATAAAGTCAAAAAATTACAACTAAATAAATGTCAACGGATGATATCGATCTTGACTGATAACCAGGGATTTTATTATTTTTTTTTATTTATGAAAAATCCTCTCGCACTTAGGCTCAGAGGTCCTCGATGAAGAATAAAAATATATTTCACCGCCCTACTTAGCGTGTGAAATATTAACAATAAAACATAAAAACAATAAGAGAAAGGAGCTAAAAGATTAAATGATCCTCGGGTCTTGGCCTGAGTATTTATTTACTTATTTAATACAAACTGTGTCTTGTCTAACAAGACACGCCTGTTTAATAATACAATGACAAATATCTATAATAATTATTATTTTAGATCGAGCTAGTCTTATAATCCCTTGGATATAAGCTAGATTTATATTATATTATTTATAGGAATATGA